>JBBPDJ010000003.1:14446546-14482457 GCA_037974625.1 Cucumis cinereus
AAAATTTTAAATTTCAAAAATAAAATAAAATATAAATATTGGAGAATTTTGTAATTAAAAAATTAATAAAGAAAAAGAAAAAATAAAGAAATTTTGAAACAAATTCTTTAAAAAATTACGTGAAGTATGATTCGAATAAATAACTTGTAAGAGAACTAACATTATTATGGATGCTTAAAATAATAGGAAGATTTGAAGGAAGAAAATTATTTGTGTACCCCTAGCTTAAGAGGAAGAAAGATTTTGAGAAGAAGAAAGATTTTGAGAGAGATTTGTAGAGGAAGAAGAGGAAGAAAAAAGAGAAACGGAACATGAGAAACTTTTTTTTTTGTTCCCACAAATTTCTAATAATTATAGAAACGTTTCTCAAATTTTGAGAACAAGAAACAGGAAACGTTATCAAACACATCCGTTTCTTTAAAAATTAGAAACAGAAAATGAAAACATTACCAAACGGGCCTTATATTTTCACATTCTCTTTGTTTTAGTCACAGTACTTTCAAAGCATTTAAATCGTTTATTTTGGTCATCTACTTTTATTAATAGACTATTTTGGTTATTTTATTTTCACTATAACAAGCATTTTGTTTTAAAGAGCACATGAACCAAAAATTAAAATACACAAACTAAAATTGTTTTAAATCTTATTTCTTTAAAATAATTACTCATGTCTTTTTTGGGGGTTCTTTCCGTCGTTTTCTTTTCATATGCTATCTTATATTTTTTCTCTCTATTGAATTGCTTGCTGCCAACATGCTTGTTATTGCCCTTTTGTGTCAGCTTTCGGTAGTGGCATTTCAATTCTCTTTTAGAATTTGGAGTTTTAACGACTCGCAAGTTTTCAAATATATATATATATATATATATATTTAATAATATTTAAGTTGTAGTACACAACTGCTTTCGTGGTGATTAAGACAGAGAAGTGAGCTGATTGGTCATTATTGTAGTTTTCCTGCTGGCCATTTCTTTGGTCCAACACTTTCTGTGTCACCACGTGGCAAATATTTTTCAATTGGTATATTCAAATATTCAGCTTGTGCATCTCACCCCAATTATAGAAAATATATATTCTTTTTTAAAAAGTAAGAAAAGTTTGAACAGTTGGATGAGACACAAAAATGAGTTTAAACCACGATGAATGCTGTGTTTTACATTGTACTGCATTCGATCTTTTACAATTATATATATAAAAATCGTGTTCTAATAATTTGTAAATTTTGATTGAACGTGATTGTCTTGTTTGCGAAGATACCATTTAGGAAAGTAAAAAATACTTTAAAATAAGAAAGATTATTTTAAATGACAACCTTTAAAAATATTTAAAAATATTGTAAAATATCACAATATATTTGTGATAAACCATAATTGATTACTATCTGTATCTATATATAAATATTTTTGTTCATTTTTTATATTATTATATTTAAAAATAGCCCTTTAAAACATATTTTCTTTGTATTTATTCGAATTTGTTAAAGACAGGTTCTGTGTGAAACATTTAAAAAATTTCACTAAACATTTCTTACCCTATTCTAAAAACTTTACTTTTTAATGATAATTTTTATATTAGTTATGAAGTTAAAACTACTGTATATTTAAAATTGTTTTATTCGAATTCAAGTTTCAAGAATAAAAAACAGTTTTCAAAACTCAACACCGAGAAACTAAATTAAATTTTAACTGTTAAGATGTCATTTTGGTTATTATACCTGAAAGGTTATTTAATTTTAACTTTCATTCTTTCAAATGGTCAATTTTTGTTGTGTATTTAAAAAAATCTTCAATTTAGTTCTTAAGTTATAGTTGATTTTTGCCAAAAGTTCTTTTTTGTTATTTACTATATTTTTTAAAAATACACGGGTTAAAATTGAATTACCATTTTGTTTTCTATACTTTTAAATTTATAGAATTTTGGTCCTTATATTTTATTTGTCTAATTTTAAACTTTATACTTTTAATAAATCTTAAATTTAGTCTCTTCCTCTTGTTGATTGTTCAATTTTTCAATTCTTTTTTTTTTCCTTTTGCTATCTATAACATTTTCACTGTAAATTTTGAAAATATATTTGCATATTGTTTTTTTAAATATAGCAAAACGAATCTAGATTATTTACAAAATATAACAGTCTATCTTCAATAAATCGGATAGATTACTATATGAGTTAATCTAAATCATGATAGATACAGATATATTGTGATATTTTACTATATTTATAAATATTTTTACAAGTTTTGTCATTTAAAATCATTTATTTATTTATTTTTATTTTATTGATAAAAAAAATTAAATATAAATTTAAAATTTATTAAAAATACGTGAAAAAGATTAGACCATTAAAAGGTACCAAAAATGAGTAATTTTCAAAATATTAAACATATTTTAACCTAGAAAGAACAATTATTGAATATTTTTGTATTGATTTGCTTTAAGGGAGAAAAAAAAAAGAAAAAGAAAAATTATGTTCCGTGTCATTTCCGAACAACTCTGCTTTTCACAGACTAGACCATTGTGCCACACGGGGAATATACGGTTCAGTAGACTCTACTTTACCAGAGTTCTACTTTTTTTAGCAATGGAAAAAGCAAGCTACTTCTTTATCCCAAAGAATCGATAAATTTTAATTTTATAACATTTTATTTTTTATTTTTTAATAAGAAACTTTAGTCTTCTTGGTCCATTTTTTTATTATTTTTTTTAATATTAGCAACTAAACTGTAATCATCTTAGAAATTTCAAGACAATGAATAACAAAGATTTTTCTTTATAGTTTTTTAGTTAAAAATCGAATGACTTATACTAAAGATTCTTGAATTTGGGATCATATTTCAACCCTCTTTTAGATTATTTCAAAATATTCTTTTGCACATGGAAACTATTTCACAAATAAGACTTTTGGAGCGTACGTCGTTTCAGTATTTTTTTTTTGAAACAAAATTAATATGTTAAAATTGAAATGCATACATTACATTGTTAATCGTTTATAATAGCATTCATGTAATTAGAATTATGATGGATCATTGAGTAAATATATGCTTTCTGATTTTTTTAATTAACCTATGCATTCATTTACGTCAATCATTTTAACATAAAGACTTTGTGAGTGTAATTTTTTAAAAATAATTTCAAAATTTTAGGAGTAGATCTAAAACATACCCGAGAGTTTTTTTTTTTAAAAAAAAAAATTAATAATTAAAACTTAATTATCCATTTACTCGTATGCTTTAGGTTTTGAGGATCAACACACGATGAACTTTCTTGAACTTTTTCTTATATATGTACAACTTTTTTAACATATGTCATAGTGAGCTTATTTAGCAACAATTGTGATGCAAATCCCCATGAATGAGGACAATTGTTACCCTTAGAAAAAGTAACGTTTCAAGCATATTTTGTAGGAATGAGAAATCGAACCACCCACCTTTATGACAGAAGATTTGCTCAATTTGGTAGTTGGTTATTATAGTTAGTATTATAATAGTTTGTGTTTAAGATGTAGATTATTTTAGTTTGAGACTTATATATTATATAGTTTTTGAGCACATACAAATTTAGTTTGAATAGGAAATAGTAAACACCATACCATAAAATAAAAGAAATGATTATTAGAAAATAACAAAAATTGTAATTAAGATATAGCCCTAAAACTAAAATAAATACCATACTAAAAAAATAAAAGAAATAATTATAAAAAATAACAAACATTATATTAAAAGTGATTTGAAATAGTGATCTTGTAGTTAATAATTGTAAGTTATAATAGTTACAAATATCGACTATTACAGTGGTAGACCACAAGCCTTCATCCCACCTTTTATATATATTTATATATATAAACTATTATTATTATTATTATTATTATTATTATTATTATTATTATTATTATTAAGGACACATATATATTTGAGGTGGTATAATTGGTCAGACATCTGTTAACTTTATAGCTTTGTCCTTTTAACTAAAATTTACTTCATAGCTAGATAGAATATGTTTTATAATGAATTTTTAATTCCTTATTTATTATTATAGTAAAAAAAATTGAGGGTGGAAAATGAAGCGGACGGCCTCGATTTGTTTAATCATTAATTATTATTATTATTATTATTTTTTTATCTGACTACGTAAAAAGAAAAGGTTAGAACTAGAAAGGATGGGAGCCAAAGAGATCTTATCCTCCACGAAGTCGAAATGACAGATGGCCGCTGAGGGAAGCACAGGTAGATGAATGGGTAAAGCATATAATAATCAAAAGGCTTGTCAGAGACAGCGGTGAGCAACTTGACGGGTAGCTTTGGCCAATTATTTATTTATTGTTTTAAAAATTATCATTATTCATATTATTTCATAATTGATAGAGACAGACAACCTTCTCTCACTTCCCAAGCCCTGCTTCTTGGGTTCTTCTCTTCACAGGGATTCCCTTTGGAGCACGTGGAGTTTAGGTTTTTTTTTATTTTTATTATTATTATTTTTGTTGTTTACTTTTTTACTTTTCTTATTATTGCCATTAGTTTTGCTTTTGCTGAGTCTAGTTATATTTTAATAGATTGACTTTTATGTTTCTTAGAAAAATAATTAGAGGAAGACCTAGAGTTATTAGGTCTAAGATTAATACGTTGAAGTTAGGAAATTTTCGTATAAAATATAGATTTGTAAGATTGAGTTACTTGATAATTGTAAAATGTAAATAAAATGAGAAGACAAAATTACTTATTGATAAATGTGTAAGTTTAATAATATTTGCTATTAAAATTGATCAATTTAATCATAACTTAGAAAGTTGGTGGGTTAAAGGACTCCAAAGTTTTTAATATGTTTTTTTCTTAATCTAACATATTTTAAATGCATGAGTAAAGTTTTAATTTTGTAACTCATAAGCGTAGGATATTCTTACTCTTCATGAATTAGTACATATAGACATAAAATTAAATTTTGTGTTTTAATACAATATTAATCTTTTAGTTTTGTGTCTAACTTATTTGTAACTTAAAAGAAAAAAAAAGGTCAATGGCATACAGACACGAAAGCTCAAAATTTAATTAATATAGAACTGAATTTGCAGAATCATTAGTATAAAATTGAAAGCAGTTTTAAAAAAGTTTAAAATTTCATTTGATACAAAGCTTTTAAAAGTAATGGACTAAACTTGTAATTTGAAGTTTTTAAAACTAAGGTTGAGAAAGGAAGCTGAAAATTGATCTCCTCATAATGGTGCAAGTGGCTGTCATTGTAGCATAGCAACTCTAAGTAAACAAACCTCAAATTCGATCCTCAACCTTATCGAATTTGAAAGAATATTAATTTTTGCTCATCACCATCTGTGTCAGACATCCATCCTCTATGAAAAATTTGTTTAATTTCAAAAAGCTCACTTCTTTTTGTGGATTATTGTATATCTTGTTATCTCGAGTTAAAGTCCTGTGTTGAAGAAGCCTTTAGCCAATGGATTTGACTGTTAAAAGTAAGGCAATTGTAGGTTTTTCTCTCTGTTTATAGCGGATAAAGTGGACTGCAGTGGAAGAAAAGCAGAAAACAGTTCAACTATTGGAGGAAAAAAGCCAGGTGAGGAGAGAGAAAACACCCATAATAGAGAGAGAAACAAAAATTGTGTTCATGGGTTCTTCAAGGAGCAGCCATTTTTATGAGTAGGCTATAGAAATAGAAACCCCCCATGAAATCAAATCAATCTGAGAATTTGATCTTCAAGCAGTGAGAGAGTTCTTGTCTTTGATTTCTGGTTCAGACGGCTCCAATTATTCTTTTATTAGAAAGTCAGATTCTGATGGGTTTTGGAAATTGGGGAATCACTCTTCTGAAGCTGTAGTCTTTTTGGTTTCTTTAGCTCTGTTTTGCTTGTGGAATTTTTGAGCCTTGTGGAATGGATCTCAGCTACATAAAGGGATCGATCCCAACACCGACATCGACGCCGACTTCAATTTCTGCTAGAAAAGCCACGGATATGGGTTCCGATCAGTTTCCGGCGGGTCTTCGGGTTCTGGTTGTAGACGATGATCCTACCTGTCTCAGGATCTTGGAAAAGATGCTTCAGAATTGCTCCTATACTGGTTTGTTTTCAATTCCAACTTCCTTTTTTCTTCTCTCTTTCCGAGTTCTCTATTTTTGGGGTCTCTTGTTCTATGTGAGTTAATATTTCAGTGGACAATTTTCTGGATGGTTTTTTGAAGAAATTTTAAGTTTACGGTTGCTTCTGACCTCGAATTTCTTCTCGTTTTAGGAATAAGAACACGTTGATTTATCACTTATTACACTTTTTTCCCCCTGAGCTTGCTTTTCTATTTGATCCAGAACAGAAATTACATTAAATTCTACTAATTAATTTGCGTACTTCTGAAGCTATCATCTCTTTACTCATTTGTAGATTCAGGAATCAGGACTCTTCCCGTCACGTTTGGAAGTGATTTGGGGGGTTTTATTCTTGAATCGTTGTTCGATATCATTAAAATTGTTTTGAATGATTAGAAAGTACGTTTTGGACCAATTTTGGACATGACTAAAGTGATTTTCGACATAGATACTTGGTCTCTTATCTAATTCTTATACCAATCCCACAATTCTGTGATCATACAACAAATCATCAGTAGTTAATCTACTTTTTTTGGGGTTTAATCACAGTGACGAAATGCAACCGAGCGGAGATTGCTCTATCCATGCTTCGTGAGAACAAAAATGGTTTTGATATTGTCTTAAGTGATGTGCATATGCCTGACATGGATGGATTCAAGCTTCTAGAGCAAGTTGGGCTGGAGATGGATTTACCTGTTATCAGTGAGTAAAATGGTTTAGATGCGTTTACTGGATCATTGAATACTAACTTATATAATTATATGTGGTTTATATAATTTTGCAGACTAATATTGGAGACATGTGATTGTACAGTGATGTCAGCTGATGATGGGAAGAATGTTGTGATGAAAGGAGTGATTCATGGTGCTTGTGATTACCTTATCAAACCTGTTCGGATTGAAGCACTCAGGAACATATGGCAACATGTAGTTCGGAAGAGAAAGACTGAATGGAAGGATTTAGAGCAATCCGGTAGCGTGGACGAGGGAGATCGAGAGCAAAATCTGTCTGAAGGTGCAAATTATTCATCTTCGGCATATGAAGGAAGTTGGAACAGCTCGAAGAGGAGGAGGGATGCAGAAGAAGAGCCCGAGGAGAGGGACGATACATCAACTTTAAAGAAGCCGAGGGTGGTATGGTCAGTTGAGCTCCATCAACAGTTTGTTGCCGCAGTTAATCAGCTAGGCATTGACAGTATGTCTTCTCTTCTACCTCTCCCAATTCTATATGCCTTGGTCGAACATATGACTGTTTTTTAGGGGTTAAATTACAATTTACGAGTAGTCCCTAAACTTTCATATTCGTGCCAAATATGTCCTTAAACTAGATTTTTAAAGTGTCTTTGAACTTAGAACTCTGTATTTGATTATTAATGTTTAATAGATTCATTAATAGTTATAAATAAATGTTGAACATGCCAAGGATTTATTAGCACAAAATAAAAAGTATTAGGAATCTATTAGACACAAGATTAATAATTCAAGGACTTATTAGATATGTTTTAACTTCAAGACCTTTTTGTCGGACTAAATTTGTAATTTAACATTTTCTAGGTAACAACACAACCATCAAAACATAAATGATACATATATATGCTATGATCTTGTAACATTAGTTGATTATAGCCTACGTTTCAAGTTCATTTAAGGAGGTTTTGTTTTTAATGCTTGCCCCTTATTTAATTATACGATCATTCTTCATCTCAATGAATTAAAAGCCTAACGCATGACCGACACATTTCTTCATGTTGTTCGTCCTGTTCTCTGCAATTTAACCCAAACTTTAAGAAGGATCTGTTCATCCATTGCTTCTCTTAAAGCATTTCTTTTTATTCCGTGCCAAGTCTTATCCTCAAAATAGTTTTGTAGCCATTTTCTTTAATCTCTACTTTTTTTAAGTTTGATCAGTCAATAGTCTTTAAAGGATTAATTCATCATATACCCAACTCCAACTGCACATTGTTCCTATTGGTTATGTTTTAAATCTTTGTTTTGAAAATGCAGAGGCTGTCCCTAAGAAGATATTGGAGTTGATGAATGTTCCAGGGCTTACTAGAGAAAATGTTGCCAGTCATCTTCAGGTATAAAAGTTTTGAGGGGCTCTTTGTGTATTTTCTGTCTTCTGAGGATTAGCATAGGCATCTTAATTGTTTTATTTGTTTGATGGCTATGCAGAAATATCGCTTATATCTTAGAAGGCTTAGTGGAGTATCTCCACATCAAAGTAATTTGAACAATTCTTTTATCAACCCCCAAGACCCACCTTTTGGATCAATGGCTTCATTCAATGGGATCGATCTTCAAACGCTTTCGGTCACCGGCCAACTCTCGCCACAAAGTCTTGCTGCCCTCCAAGCAACAGGACTTCGTAGGCCTACCTCGAAATCTAGCATATCCATGGCCCTTGTTGATCAGAACAATATATTCAGCTTTGAAAATCCAAAATTGAGGTTTGTTGAGGACCAAACACAGCACCTAAATAATATTAAACCAGTAAACTTGTTTCATGGGATTCCAACAAAAATGGAGCCAAAGCAGCTTGCAAATATGCATAACCCTTCTGTGCAGCCTCAGGGGAACATAAACATGCAGCTCAATATCAAGAGCGAACATGGTGGAACTCAACTAATGCATTTGTCTCAACAACAAACTATAGGACAAACTCTAAGTAACTCTCCTGCTAGCCACTTACATGGAATTCCATCGACATTAAGGAAACCGATCATATCAGGTAGTGTTATGAGGGGAAATGGGACTGCTGATAATAGTCACAGACCTGGATACAACTTAGTTTCGCCAACATCGGTGATGGGGAACTATTCAATGAGCCAAACCACAGAATTGTCTAACAATTATTCTCTTCAGAGCAATTCATCTGTATCTACCCTGAATTGTAAAGGGATGTTTCAAGAAGAGATTTGTTCAGATCTAAAAGTTTCGGGCGGACTAATGTCGAGTTATGATGTCTTTAGTGACTTGCCCCTACAGAAATCCCATGACTGGGATTCTCAAAATGTTAGCACCTTGGCCTTTGGCACTTCTCACCATGGGAACTTCATACAGGATAGCTTTGATCTATCACCCTCCACCTTAATTCATCATGGTTTTCCTTCAAGCCAAACGAATGGACAAAATCAAAATTCATCAGTCATTGGAAAGACTGTGTTTTCCTTTTCGGATTCGACTCAACCCGAGAATCCTCAAAATATTGCCCAAAACTCGCTTCTCGATCCTGTGGAGGTCAAATCTCAGAGAATCCCTGATGCAAACTATCAAACTGACCTCTTATCCGAGGACTTTGGCCAGGATGAACTTCTTGGTGTCTTTCTCAAACAACAGGTTAGTTTTTCCCTTTTTCATAAATGTTTGTTTGATTGTTATAAAAAATGGATTTCTTACCATATATCATTGTTAACTCTACTGTGATTTCTATTTCCAGCAACAAGGAGACAACGGATCAGTCGACTTTACTGGGTACCAAACAGAGAATATTTGTGTTTAGAAGATTTCTTGCTTTAGTTCCTCATTTGGCTGCAGCTTCAATTACACTTTGTTGCAACTTTAAAGATCAAAGTCCTCCCACATTCGACACAGGTAGTTCATCATTCTTGTCAACAAGTCCATTGTGAATAGTATGCTTAGCTAGTTGAACCTTGGAAATGTCAGATTTCTATGCAAGTCTGAAGCAATCTTCCTCAGAATGCTTACACAAAAGATGCAAATCTTACTCCTACTTCGGTTGACGTCTAATGCCCGAAGCGATTTATTTTAGGATGAGTGTGAAACTGTTTGTTTGTAACGGGCACATCGCTCGATCGTTGTCGATGCAAGACTTGGTTCAGCTCCATTGCATCTGGAACCATTTAGGAGATTTCTCATCTCTCTAATTACACTTTAAGAATGGTTTTATTTAAACCCCCATGAAAAATCATCAACTTCAATGTAAATATTCTCTTGTTTGATTGAGACAAATGTGTGCATAATCTCTTGAGTTTGTTAAAAAAAAATTTACTTCCTGGCAGCTTCTCTTAGATTCTCATCTTGCTTCCAACTTTTCTCACAATGGGATAGATCATGGTTGTTTGACATACGATAAGAAATCCAGAATTCAAATATCAATATGCATTCAATTATCATCTGATCTCTTTGCTAACTGTACCTTCATCTTGTTCTCTAATTTTCATCTCTTAAACAGAAAACAATCGAAAATCCTAGCAATTTGAGAATTAGAACCCTTTGGTCATTTGAACTCTTAATTAAAAAAATTTAGAACCCCAAGATCAATAAGCATAACTTCACTGAAAGTTAGACATTGTTGTCTTGTGTTCGAATATCGTGATGTACCAAAAACTCGTTTCCTACTCTTCCTTGTAAGTAAGTTGATCAATTTCATATGAATGCTTAGGCAAGCCAACTGCAAATCGAGAATTGCAAGAAGATAATAACAAATCTCCATCGTCGACATAGAAAAAGCCCATCCCCAAAATTCTGAGTTAAAAAACTGTATTGTAAAAACTGGACTAGACTTAGATAGCTTCCTAAACCTTAGTAAAATATAAAAAATGCTCTTATATAACATATTTTAGAAATGATAAAATTGGAAATAATAAATCTACATCTAAATTATTAAAGAAAATATAAATAATAACTTCGAGTTTTTGACCATTCGTATCGTATCCTTTCGTCTAGACAACATTAAATTGCACAAAATTCATTAGCTGGTGCATGCATAGTCATACCATAAGCAAACAGTGAAATAGATTGCTATTCTCTCATTTATAGCCCTAAGTTTAGCATTTTCACACTTCCTTGTCAATCCCTCCCTCTAATTTTCAAATTCAAAGATTAGGTATAGGCTCGAGCTTAGGTCCCATAAATGAAAATTATTTGGATATAGTCCAAATATAATATACTATAAATAAATAAATATATAAAAATAAATAACTTAAATTTAGAAAACAGTAAAATAACAAAATATATAATATATTCTTACTGTCTTGCATTTTGCCAAATATCACTAATTATAGGTTATTTGACAACTAAGATGTGACATTACGTGGATATTAGGAACGTGTAATTATAAGACATATGGACAACATATAAAAAGACACACAGTCGATTGAAGAATAACATTTAGTCTTTATACAAAACGTGTATAACATTTATAATAAGATTAAATTTTAAATAAAATAAAATAAAAATATATGCAACAAACTGTGTGTATATATTTAAAAAAATAAAATAAAATAAAATAAAACCTTCTGCAGCTATTCGGTTTGACAAGGCCGAGTTTTGAATGGGTGGTTCTGCTCATTGAGCCCAATTTTTAATTGGCCCACCTAAAAACAAAAAGACACAAACAAACAAATAATCCGTGGATGGGGAAGAGGTTGATTAGCACAAAAGTCGAGCTATGTTTATTTTTTTCGATACAAATCGAGTAATGATCAGGTGTATCTTAAGTTGCATCTATCTATATATATGTTTTTCATCTTTTTATCACACAAAAATAAGATTAATTTTTTCTAAAACATAATTTTTAATTTTATTTTTGTATGATAGAAAGATTGAAAAATATCTAGATGGGTACATTTAGATGCACCAAGTTTTTTCTATTTGAATTTTGATTTTTTTTAAATATATTCATATCAAAGTTGATTTTTTTTTTTAAAGAGACACCGGTAACTTTTTAATCTCAATCTCCACCCGTAATTGTTAAATTAATAGTAGTAGCAATGATAATGATAATAGTAGTAATACTAATAGTGATAGTAATAATAACAAAAGAAATAAAATTAAATATGATAGAAAAAAACTATTTACAAAACATGGCAATAAATTTAAATGGATTTTTTGGGAGGTACGTATTGTCAAATATTTATGTTTTTTGAGGTTTGTATATTTTTTAATTAAGTATTTGTAGGTATACTTATTTATTAATTTTATTGCTGAGATTTTAAATAGAGTAACGTTGATGAATACTTATAAACTTATAGATATTTTTGTTCTAGAAAACAATGTATTTAGATATATACATAATGTATTTGCTTAAACAATAAATAGTAAATATACACAATGTATTTATACGTGTGCAATAATTAACTGCTCTGCAAAATAAAATTGTTAATATAATTATTGAGAGAATTTTAAAATCTTAAATTATTGAGAAAATACATAATATATTATCCGTCTTCTATTTAATTTATATATATGTATATATAGACACACACGTATGTACGTATATATGTATATACACATTTATATACATGTAAGTGATAGATAAAACTTTTAAAAATACTTATAGATATATCAAAATATTACAATCTATTTGTGATTGATCATCGTAATATTTTGGTTCATCTTTTATATTTTATAAAAACAATCTTAAATTTAAATCAATAATTAATTTCTTGAAAAAGAAAAAACTACATATTAAAAAGGAAAAAAATGTTAAATAATTTATATTATTCACAGTAATAATAATAATAATTTTAAAGGCTTAGATCGACCTAAATTGACACTTACCAATTTGTATTCATTCATAGTCGTGACTGGTTTGAATATTTACTAAATCGATCAAAGTCGGTTCGATGATGCTTTGGTTTGAAAACCAACTTCAATCGACTGATGTTCATCTGATCTATGATATTTGTTAACAAAGGAGTGAATGTGAAAGGACCTGCTAATTTATATATATTATTTTTTTGAGTTGAATAAAAATTTAAAAGTTGAGAAACTTTAACTCAAACGGTAAGAAAATTTGAAAGAAAAAATAATGGGAAAATATATAAATAATAATAGTTTTGAGGACTAAAAATAAAATAAATGGGCAATTATTTTTGTAAATTTTTTTTTTAATCACAGTTACTATTTTTAAATAAATATAAAAATATACTTTTATGTTCCCAAACTAGCGATCTATATAAATTCGTCGAAACTCTAAACCATTTTTCATACGCCCTGTATTTCAAAACAAACCAAGGTTCGGTTCTACTTCTAGGATTTTCAATTATTGTGGTTGCTAGGGTTTTTCTCTATTCCGGCGATCCCGATCATTTTTGAATTCCTTTCACCAAATTCCCATTTCTGTTAGGGTTTTTGAATCCACTCAAACTTAATCGTCGAAGTAGCCATGTCGTTGAGGCCTACTGCTAGAACCGAGGTTCGCCGGAACCGTTATAAGGTCTCCGTCGATGCCGAAGAAGGCCGACGCCGGCGAGAGGATAACATGGTCGAGATCAGGAAGAGTAAACGTGAAGAGAGTCTTCAGAAGAAGCGTAGGGAAGGCCTTCAAGCACAGCAGTTTCCTTCTGCCGTCCACACTTCCACTGTGGAGAAGAAGGTATTGTCGCATTCGATTGTTTCGATTTCAATCTCTGTCGATTCTGTTTTTGGAAATGATCTTGGATCTATGTGTGATTCTCGAGGGTTTGGCATCTGATGTTTTGAATCTTTGAACTTTTTTTTTTCCTATGAGGGGTTATTGATGTGGATGTTAGGGGTTTTACGATTTAGGGGTTATTTAAGGGGTTTTTGGTATTTGTTTTGCAGTTAGAGAGCCTTCCGTCTATGGTTGCGGGGGTATGGTCTGATAATAGCAGTCTTCAGCTCGAGGCAACAACTCAGTTTCGGAAATTACTTTCGATTGGTACTTTTATGTGTATTACATTGTGTAATCTGTTTGTTTTCTTGTTGCTCTTGTTTTGATATGAAAGTTTAACTCGTTTTGATTTCTTTATTGGCGATTACAGAACGAAGCCCTCCCATTGAGGAAGTGATTCAATCTGGAGTTGTTCCGCGTTTTGTAGAATTTCTTGTGAGGGAGGATTTCCCTCAACTTCAGGTTTTAACTCATTTTCTTGGTTACTGTATTATTGGTTTGAGTTGATATCGGCTGTTCTTTTTGTACTGACTTGGATGGTATGTGCTAATTGAAGTTTGAGGCTGCTTGGGCTCTCACGAACATTGCATCTGGAACCTCAGAACACACGAAGGTGGTTATCGATCATGGTGCAGTTCCAATTTTTGTTAAGCTACTCGCTTCTCCTAGCGACGATGTTCGAGAGCAGGTATATCTTAGAACTTTGACAAACTGTGATGTTTTTTGTGTGACGTTTTTGGGTGAATTTGAAACTTGAACGACATGGTTTCTGAATATTTGTAGGCTGTTTGGGCTTTGGGGAATGTTGCTGGAGATTCCCCTACATGCCGTGATCTTGTTCTCCGCCATGGAGCTTTGATTCCACTTCTTTCTCAGTTGAATGAGCATGCTAAGCTTTCTATGTTAAGAAATGCAACTTGGACGCTTTCAAACTTCTGCAGGGGCAAGCCACAACCTCCATTTGACCAGGTTACTTTTTGTAATTATTTTGAAGTTTGAGATTTAGAAATGTTCCTTATTCTTCCTCGCTTGTGTATAACCTGTGAATGTTTCTTGGATAGGTAAAGCCAGCTCTTCCAGCTCTTGAGCGCTTAGTTCACTCCAATGATGAAGAAGTTCTTACAGATGCCTGTTGGGCACTCTCTTATCTATCTGATGGTACTAATGACAAAATCCAAGCCGTGATTGAGGCAGGGGTGTGCGGACGACTTGTACAGCTACTATTGTAAGCATATCTTGCATCCTATTGTAAGCATAATACTCCCTTTCATTTTCCTTGTAATAAAAATACGTCATTGTTACTTCAGACATCCTTCACCATCAGTCCTCATTCCTGCCCTTCGCACAGTTGGGAATATTGTGACTGGAGATGACATTCAAACTCAGGTACGAATGAAGATTTTCATTTCCCATTATTGCAATTTTAGCTTATCTTTATGTATTAGATCCACAATCTCGGCAAGTTCAAGAAAGCTGTAAATCTTTGATTAAGTCTCTAGTATTTTGAGTACATTTGTAATCTCATGCTAAGTTAGTTTTCTGCCTGTTGTATGCATTAAAGTAAACACAGAAAGAGACGGTATAAAGCCGTAATTATGACTGCGTAGCTGGAGTATGGATAGTGATTATGGCATTGTTAATGTTAAGATATTTTTATGTGATTCATCATCTGTCTTATTGTTTATCTTATCAGTGTATAATTAATGATGGTGCCCTTCCATGCCTTCTGAGCTTGTTGACTCACAATCATAAAAAGAGTATCAAGAAAGAAGCTTGTTGGACGATATCTAACATTACTGCTGGGAACAAGGACCAAATCCAGGTAAGAGAGGATTTTAAACTTTGGCAATGCCAAATATGCTAATTAAGCCTAAGATATTTGTATATGGTTTCCACCAGCAATTACATCAACAACTCAAGTCTCTGCTTGATTCTATGGTGGAGTTGGAAGATTAGACCTAAAATTTGTATTCTTCATAATGCAGGCTGTCATCGAAGCTGGTTTAATACCTCCGCTTGTCAATTTGCTTCAAAATGCTGAGTTTGATATAAAGAAAGAGGCTGCATGGGCGATTTCGAATGCAACATCTGGTGGCACTCATGAGCAAATTAAGTAAGTTGTGTTAGAAGTTTCTTTCTGCCCCATTGTGGAGTTCTCTTCATTGGTTTGACAACCTTCCTTTTTGTATATAGGTACCTTGTCAGTCAAGGGTGCATCAAACCTTTGTGTGATCTTCTTGTATGCCCAGATCCAAGGATCGTTACCGTCTGTTTAGAGGGGCTGGAGAACATTTTGAAGGTTGGAGAAGCTGAGAAGAATCTGGGTACCAATGGAGACGTTAATCTATATGCACAAATGATTGACGATGCTGAGGGTTTAGAAAAGATTGAAAATCTCCAGAGTCATGACAACCACGAGATTTATGAGAAAGCAGTCAAAATACTCGAGACGTATTGGTTGGAGGAAGAGGACGAGGCATTGCCCACAACTGATGGTGGTGCTCAGCCTGGTTTCCACTTTGGTGGAAACGAACTTCCAGTTCCTTCTGGTGGATTCAACTTTAGTTGAAGGCTTTGAAGGATATATGGTATGTAAGCTGCTCAGCATCTTTTACTTCGTGTACATCAGTTTTTGAAGGTTGAGAGATGATGAGAGCTGTTTGTGTTAATGTAATTGCTTCATTTTTCACCCGAATTTTTGCAGCGGTTTTGGTGGTGATACTAAGGGAGAGTAGTACATGTGTCGGCTCACAAGCTTATTTGTCGGGGTCAATTGGATTCAATTTGGGTCCAATCTGGGGGCATCTTAATATCGAGTTTTTAGTCGGGTCTGGTCTCGTCCAGTTTACATTGTGTTCAAGGAGATGCTTAAAGAGGGGGTACAGAGTCAAGTTTGACGACGGCCAAAACAATCAATCGGAGAAAAAAAGGTAGGTCGTTTTGGCAAGATGGACGTTGTAGCATCAGTGTTCACAAGATATCTGCATTGCGTTGTATCATGTTATAATAATGTGCTCAACTGGGCAATTATGGGTTTCATCATATAAGCATTTGATTTGTACTTAGTTGGGATATGGGTCTTGGTAGCGCAGGGTGTTCTTTTTCTTTTGGTTCTCATTTTGGCATCGAGTCTGTTATTTTATTTTTCTTCTTTTTACCATATTTTAGGTTATTGGTCGTTGTTTTTACATGGCAATTGCTTCGGAGTTGGGATTTGTTTTGACTTATCGAGTGAATATAGTATTTTTATTATAAACTTTGTTATTGCTAGGGAAGAAATTGGCACTTTTGTATTATTATTGTTTTTATTTTTTAAAAGAAATTGTTATTATTATTTTATTATTATATATTTATTATGCACATGATTTCATGCAAGTATTTAGCTGGCTTGTTTATTCGGTTTTGATTTTGAAATTTCCTCCTGTGGTTTTTGGAAGTATTATGTGGGTGTGGGGCCTTGCTTGTACTTTCTCTAATTTTTTTAAAAAATAATTTTTTGCAGTATTGTATTTTTTAGTTCAATAACATGTGGATGATCGGGATTTGAATTTTGTTACCTAATTTTCACTTTTAATGGAACCTGTGTTTTCAAAATAATAATTATTATTATGGTATTTGTTATTGATCTTTTAACAATTAATTATATCGATAACCAAAAGGATTTTATCAATTATATGACACTTTTCTTGGAAATTTCTATCTTTATTCATGTTAATTGTATTGACGTAAGTGTGTTTGGAATACATTTTCAAATGTTTAATTTAAAAAATAAGTCATTTTAGAAAAATTCATCGTGTTTACAACTACTCTAAATTTTGAAATGTATTTTAAAATATTTTTATTAAAGAATTTAATTAAAAGTGAGATTTTTGAAAAAGAATCTACGGTTTTAAATAGAGTTCATAGTTTTCAATTCATCTTGACATATTTCCTGTTTAGTAGAGGAATTTTATGAACATTTTTTAGAATGGTAAACACACCTATTTCTTAAACCCAAACCAAAAATGTATTTTTTCAACTGTTTTTGTGTTATATATTGAAAAAAAAAGGTCACTGGACTTTGTCTCCAAATGGCCCAGTGGACTCTAGGGCTTTGTTTTAGGAACCTAATATAGCCGAAATTAGGCACTAAGTTCTGCCGTACAAGGAAAACTACGTAGGCCTACGCAATTGTAGATGCTGACCCAACCTGAAACTGTTGGGCCATCGGCTATTTTTAAATCCTGTGGGCCTACTAAAGTATTGATGCAAATATTTCGTCTATTTTACTATATTTAATTAAACATCAACTAGTTATAAATATAATATTTAAATATTTTTATAATTTATTGATTTTAATTTCGATTTTAATTAAATAATATAAGAAAATATATTTTAATAAACAATATATTATATAAAAATATGATATGTTTATGAACAATGCTATTTTTTTAAAAAAATATGGTATGTTAATAAAGATTGAAACAATATAGATTAAATACAATAAACAGTTAGCTGATTATAAATAATCAATAATGATTATGTGTTCCTAATGAATAATCAAATAAAAATTAATCTCAATAAACAATGGCTTGATTAATAAAAAAATCTATTATGATTATTATTAATATTATTGAAAAATGGATTTTTTACCTACTAAATTTAACTAATCTTAGTTTACTAGTAAATATATTTAAATATTATTAGCTAATTAATTTACATTATGTAAAAAAGTAACTACATTCATTTACTGATTTTTTACTGTATAAATAAGTTAAGTACATATTTTTATTGATTTATTAAAATAAGTATTTATATTAATTTTGTTAAATTATTATTAATTAATTAACTATATTGTAAATAAACTTTTATATTTTGTAAGGGAATAGAAATCCCTTGTTTAGCAAATGGATACCGATGAATAGCTTGCTACAAATTGAAAACTGTGAAATAAACATGTATTTGTCAATTTTCATACAAAAATCTTTCCAACCAAACGACCTCTTAAGGTTATTCACAGACCTCAATTTAGCATGCAAATTTCTGATCTTAACTTTTCTCTCTTGCACTCGTAGGGATTGACGGAGAAGAAAAATGATGATAGAAGCACATCAAAGTAGTAGAAGATGAAGATCTCAAAGAAACACACAAAATGAGCTTGGAGGTAAATCTGTTTTTTTTTTCTTTAATTTATATTCAATTTCCTTTTCAATAATAAATTCATGTAGTCCACAATGGTTTTTGACAACTTGATTAATGACCCGATGAGTTAATTAGCGAATAGTTCTTAGGAGACCTATCTCTATATAATCGAGAGCTCTTGACATTTGAGGTACGCGAAAATACATCTTTAACTCTATAGTCTTTAGCTCTCTAAGCGATAACTAAATTGATCGTCGTGTCAATGGCTAAACACCATACCGATTCGAGTTTTTCTTCTATTGTGTAGGAAGGACATCTACAAATGACGACATAAATTTGGCAGTAAATAGCACGAAAGAATCGCAAGCGTAGAAACATGTACATTCATCTTTGGGACTCAATTCAAGCGACGGAAATCCCGATATTAACATGATTGTCCCCATTAAAGAGATGACAATAACAATAGGAAGACCTAACCCAGGTGTTGTAGCCTCCATATGATATTCCAAAATTCACACAGCCTTTTGGGGATCCTTAGCTGCCATAGATGGTTTCATTAGACCACACTCCCCAACAACAAAACCAAAACAACTCCAAATTGGTCCTCAACAAACCCTTACAAATACAAAATCAAAAAGTAAAAGTAGCATTTTTTTAAAAAAATTAAAATACCATTCTGGTTAATCGATATACCCAAATTTTCCATTTTAGTCGTTTTATTTTTAATAAATCTTAAATTTAATTCCACAAATAATTTATCATTGTTTTTGCCCTTTTGCATTTTCTATTACCAAATTTGCTCTTTTGTGTGCGTATACATAAATATATTTACACCACAGTTTTCTAACATAATAATAATAATTATTATTTAACCTACTTTAATAAAAATTAACTTTTAAAAATTAAATTTAAGATTTATTGAAAAAATGTCAAAAAAAAAAAAAAAAATTTACACTTCGTAGAAAAATCAAGTCTAATGAATTTTCAACTTTTAGTGGTTTTTTTTTCTATGAATTGTAAATAATTTTTTTGTATTTTTTATTTTTGAAAAAACCTTTAAAAATATATATGATAATTATTTTAAATGACAAAATTATTAAAAATATTTACGAATATAACAAAATATTACTGTCTATCACTTGATAGATCCTAATAGACTATTATCGATGTCTATTAGTAGTTTATGAAGTCTATCGCTAGTAAATAGTGATATTTTACTATTTTTATAAATATTTAATTTATTTTGCTATATTTAAAAACAATCCAAAAATATATTTGGACATGTAAGAGTAGAGAGATTAAAATTCAATAAACTCGCAACTATAGGGATAAAAATGGAATTTAACATTTTTTGGAAAGAAAAAAAGAAAAATAAATAATAGAAGGATTTGAAATTGAAATATAGCGCGTTTTACCTTATAATATTTAATAATCAAATTTGGGAGGGATTTATTTTCCAGCGTTATATTTTGGCGGGTACGCTGAGAAAGTCGAGAGAGGGGCATTTTCGTCATTTCTCAAACTAAGATCGATGGCTAGGGTTTCGTTATCCGGTTGTATATTAAGTCGGTTTTTTCTGCCCTAAAGCGGCTGCTAAACCGTGTCGGTTCAATTCTTCTTCATCATCGTCATCTTCATCTTCTTCATCTCTCTTTCTTCGTGCCACTGATCGCTCTCACTCTGTTCTTCCTCTCCCTCTCTCTCTCTCTGCATGTCGGTTTCTTATCAGATTTCTATTGTCTCCTTTTTCACTGTTTTTGTAGTAGCAGTTCATCGCATTTTCTGTTTTAGTATTGATTGTTGAGTGGTTTTGTTCGTCTGATCTTCTGTTCAAACTTTCGTTTACGTCCTTCGAATTCGAGTTTGAGTTTGAGCTCTTCTTTTAGTGCATTTCTCCTTCAGTTTCCTTTGATTTTATGACTCCAATTCGTCTCCACCGCTTTCAATCGTCAGCATCCTCTTTCCGCTTCGATTTTCGGTGCTGGTTCGTCTCAGATCTTTGAGATTTCTACTGAAAAATGATGGATCCGATAGAGGAAGTGAGTGATCGCGATTCGTGAGTCTTTATTTGAGTTGATTTCTTTACTGGTTTTGAAATTATTTTAGTATCGATTCGATTGTACTGTGCTGGAATATAGGGATCGGAGTTCAAGGATGCCGGTAAGACATCGCCGGCGGAAAGTGAGCAGAGTAAAAAGATCTGCGCTGATTGTGGTACGACGAAGACTCCTCTCTGGCGTGGAGGTCCAGCTGGCCCTAAGGTGATTTATTCTTCATCTCCATGTCTAAACTCGATCAAATCTTGTGTTTGATTTTCCATTTCTATCGCTCGATTTTAACGATACGAGCTTGGTTTTTTGTGCTCAGTCTCTTTGCAATGCGTGTGGGATCAGAAGCAGGAAGAAGAGAAGATCGCTTCTAGGTTTAAACAGAGGAGGGGAAGTAGAGAGGAAAAACAAGGGAAGTAGTAACAACAGAAACAACAATGGCGGTGGAAATCAAGGGAAAATAGGGGGAGAAAGCTTGAAATGGAGATCAATGGCGTTTGGTAGAAAAGAATTAATGCAAAGGAGACAGTTGGGAGAGGAAGAACAAGCAGCTGTTTTGTTAATGGCTCTTTCTTATGGATCTGTATATGCTTGAAATGCTAATATAATGGAATAGTTTTTTTTTTTTTTTTTTTTTTTTTTCTTTTGGTTGGAGCTTTATGATTTCTTCAGTATTTAACCTTTTTAACTGTAATGTAGCATTTGAGCATTTGCTTTCTTCAATGGATTGATTCTCTTTTTGTTTTGTGTTCTTTTTCTTTTTTTGGATGTTTAAAATTCATTTTTAATTTACCATTTCAATTTCAATTTTGCTAATAATTTAATTTTCCAACTTAATTAATTAAGTAGTCATTTGTAACAAATTAACACTAAAGTTGATAGACACTTAAATTAGGCTTCCGGGATATTAATTTCTTTTTTTTTTTTTATCAATAAACTTTGAGATTTGATCCATTTTAATTTAGATTTTTTTCTATCTTATAACATTTAAGTTACATAGTGACGCTTGAAACTAGGTTTAGAGGAGGCTAGAAGGTAGTTTTACTACTGTATATATATATATATATATATATATTATATAAAAAGCATAAAGTTGAGAATGCTCGAGTCTCCTGAACCTGGACAAAATTTGTCAGTGGTTGAACGCTTACGTAACTTCTTAAATCTGTATTGTATTCATCTAATTAATTAGTCATCAGTAAATATCAAAATAAACATTTTTTTTTTTAAATTCAAAGGCTAAAAATCAATGTTTCGAAAGTCTATAAACTAAAATAGAACAAAATTCAGAGTTCACCGATGAAAACATGATTTAAACGAAATATATATATTTTGATTATTAAGTATCATATTTGTTTATTATTTATAAAGTCGTAGTCCTTTTTGAAAAAAATAAAATAAAATAAAGAATACTAGTAGGGTTGAGTAGGGAATAAATGGTTATTTAAAGTACAAGAAGATCTAAATAATTGATGCAAAAATAAATTATAAGATTAAATAGTTAGAAGTAAAAGATGTAGAGATTGGAATGGAACATAAGTGTGAGGTTTGAATATTAAATTTATTAAACAACAAATGGGAATAATGAGTGTTTTATTGAACCACTGTTGACCAACAGTTCAAATATAGTCAAAGTTGTGAGCCCATAAGTAATTCAGGACATTCCCTTCTGTCTATCAACTTTGTTTTGAATTTTTTCTCCTAAAGGGAATGTTTTTATTTCATAATTGACCTCAAATTTATTCATAATTTGATTTAAGTCCTCTCTTATCTTTCTTGTTTTTTACACCAATTTTGAAACATTAATGGTATATTTATTTATTTCGTTAATATTGAATAAAACTCCATGGTAATATAGAAAAATATCACAATAGGTCGAGATAGACAACAACTATCTGTGTCTATCTTGATTTATCGCAGTTCATCGTAAACTGTGATATTTTGTTATATTTTCTAAATATTTTGATTTATTTTTTTATATTTATAAATAACTTTAATTTAAATTTAAATTTATAATTTCTTTGATGAACGTTTTGAAGTGTACTTTTGAAAACCTCAAAAGGTCTTTTACGATAATTAATAATAATTTATGTATGTTTAAATTTCATTTTCATCAATGAAGTTGATGTTTACTTTCTTTTTGGTTCTCGAACTATTAAGAAACAACCATGCTGGTTCTTTTTATATTATTTTTCTATATTTTATATTATTTGTCTAGTAGTCCTTTCTAATCTGGCTTGAAATTATGTTTATATAGTTATGTCGGTTCACATTACACAATTAATTATGTTAAATCAAAATAAATACAAGTACCAAATTAGTTAAATCTTAAGAACTAAAACAAACATTTTAAAAATTTAGATTGAAATAGAACAAATCATTGACAAAAAGAAATTCAAACAAAATGAATGAGAAGATCAAACATTTAATTTTAGAGAAAATAATTGAATAAATCGACTTTCATTTAAACTATGTACCATCAACTACAATCTCTAAAGCATGAATCCCTCGACCCATGTTGAACTAAAAAAAGTAGACTCTTTACAAATTATATCACATATTCATATTCTGAAATCGTTTATTGTATTCAACACATGTGAAAACAAATTCAAAGTAAGCACAGTTCAACCGACGTAAAATATGTATTCTCGATCGAGAAAAAACCATATACACACAAAATTAATTGCAAAATCATCAATCACATTGCTTCAATTCAAATGGTGAAAAAGAAAATAAAAGGAAAAAAGTTATGAAGGAGAGAGGGAATATCTATAAAATTAAGCATCGTATCATAATAAAAAGGGAGACAGTAAAAAGGAAGAGTTGTCGTTTTACCAAAAAGGCTAAATTCATTTATAGTTCCTATTTTTAATTTAATTTAATTTATTTTTTTTTTCATTTTTTTAAAAATATTTCATTTAATAAAAATTTATTTATAAAGTTCCATTGTTGGTTTGGTACACTCCTTGTTTTGTGTCCACATTTTTTGGTAGCTGCCCCAAACCCAAACCCTAACCCTAACACCTGCCCTTCTGCCCCTCTGTCATTTCCACCAAACTTTCCTCTTCTCTTCAATTTTTATCCATTGAATTTCAAAAGTCAAAATCTCATATTTGAGTCATGCATATCACATTGCTTTAAATTCTCACCGGCAATCTAAGGGTAAAATAGGAAAGTTGACCCCTTTGACTTTAATTGACTTATACCCTCTTTCTATTTCATCTTTAACATAATTTAATTAATTGTACTTTAGTAATAATTTTATGAATAATAATTAAGTATATACCAATATTTTTAAAGAATGGTAAATATAAAAAAGCCTATTCGTGATGGAGTTCTACCAATGATATAATCTATTGTTGATAGACTTAAAAAATCTAGAGCAATTTTGCCTCATATCTATCCCTAAATAATAAATTAAACACAATTCAACCGGGAAGCATTTCAGTTGGGTTAAATTGTTCACATCACTTCTTTCAAATCTTTTTTTATTTTTAAAACTAAGGGGTTGTTTGGGTGCTAAGTTAGTTACTATAGTTCACGAGTTATAACATTCAATGCTTGAGGTGTTGAGTATTTTAGTATATGTTAAAAATGAGAAGAGAAGATGCTTAGACACTGTAGACAATGGCAGGGAGTTTGGTTATTATAAACTATGGGTTATAGTAGTATGTTTTTGAAGTGAAAACTATTTTAGTTCGCATTATAATAGTATGTGTGTTTTGGGTGCAAGTTGTTTTAGTTTGGGTAGAAAATAATAAACATTGTAAAAAGGAGGGAAAGAGACGATGGATAGAAAATAGTAAATACCGTAACAAAGAAGGATTTGAAGTAGTAATTATTGCAGCTAATTGATGTTATAATAGTTGAAAACACCAACTAATGTAATTGGGCCCAAACACACTAGTGAATTTTTAAATAGTTTAATTGCAGCTAAGTGTGAATTATAATAATTGAGAACTTTTTAAAAATGACTATTAAATACGCGAACTTCTAAAAATGACTAGCTAACATAGATTTATAATCTCTTAAATTACATCAATCTCAAAGTTCCAACCTCTTGAGTTCAAGATAAATATTCCGATTATTATGTCAATTGAATCATACTCGTTTTGACCACTCAAGTTATATTCAGAAGATACAAATATAATCGTAAATATAGCATTTTCTATGACCAAAAGAATAAAGTTATCGACGACAAATTGATATATGTATAGACATATATCTACGTATATATGTATGTATGTATATATTTCACAACCATATTTATCTTTTCTCAAGAAAAAAAAAAACATATTTATGTGTATCTTTTTTTATTTGTTTGTAACCACATTTTATGCCATGATTTAGATTCGAATGATGGGCCTAAACAGATAACGAGCCCAAGGAATCCCTAAATTTATGGGCTAATAAAGTCTTACTGTACCTGGCCCATTCTAGAAAAGAGAAAAAATGTAAAAATAAAATAAATGAAAGATAACTAGTTTTCTACTGACGATTTTAACCTTTCTATACCTTCTCTCTCATATTTAATTTTAATATGTTTTATAATTAAAATATTTTAAAATTTTCAATGAGTTTAATATTCAATTATTTTAGCTGATTTTATTCTTTAAATGAGTATTAATTACACAAAATTTTGGTTGCCATTCTAATTCAATTCATATATATTATGATTTGGAAATAAGAAAAAAAAAATGTAGTTGCAAATAAATAAATAAATAAATAAAATAAAATAAAATAAAATAAAAGAAAAAATGATTAAGCATTCCAAAAGAAAAAAACAATCAAATAAATGTGAAATTCCTAAAACTTTAACCTTTATTTCATTTTTACCCCTCAACAATTCGCATCCCTAAAACAAATGGGAAAGATCACGCTCATGCTTCACCTTTCAAGTCTTCAACCCTTAGTTCACATGCGGACCGACAGTTGTCTCCAGTCCCAATCGATAATTTTCACAAATTTACAACTCCAATTTACACTTCGAGTTCGACACTAGGCTGCCACTACCAGTTCAAACTTCAACTTCACCTCGGTTCCATTATACCACACACAAATCAGATCGGATATAAGTACAATTTTATTTCTACATTTTGTTTACAATTTCAAATATGTATGAGTTTATTTTAAATAATATGAGGACGTCTTCTATCTTATTTTATGCTCTAATTTATCATGTGGTAATATTGTATTATATAATATGGGATATATATATGCAAAATAATTAAATATATATGTGTATATATATGAGAAAGTATGTGCAATATATATCTTAATATATGGTGTATATATTATACAAAATCTATAGTTATAATTATATTTGATATAAACATCGTATACATTTGAAATAACTAAGCAAGATAAGTGCACAACATAACAATTTTACAATATATCATCTTATATATACCTAATAATATATGAGATGTATATTTTCATTTTCAATATGTTTACCAAAAAAAAAAATGATATATTTAAAAAAAAACTATAAAGTTTGTAGAGAAATATAAAAATGGTAAAAACGTACATACAATTGTACAAAACTCGAGCAACATAAAAGCGTAGGAATGAAAAAAAGAAAAAAAAAATCATGCAAAAACCATATAGACAATGACAATAAAAAAAAAGAAAATAAATGGAATTTAGAGGTGAAAAAATTCAAATCTTCTATAATTAAAAAGAATAAATATGTATTATCCCACAATAAATAAATCAAATCTTATACAATTTAAAAAAATAAATTTGTATTATCTCACATTAAATTCTCCAAACTAAACTGAATAATAAATACCCAGAGTCAAATTTGAAATTAACTCAATAAGGGAATTATTTTCATATTTTTTTTCTATATTTGTGTCACTACGAATTTCTTATTTTTAAAATAAAATAAAAAACGACTAGAAATTAATGAGTGTATGATAGATATTTGAACTTGATGTTTATGTAATATTGTAACGCATTCATGAAAAAATGTTGAATTTAAGATATTTTTGTAATTTGACCTATTTAATTAGGCTACTAGTGTATTAAATCTAAAATAAATTAATTATTGGTGAGTGTATACCAACATTTTAAAAAAATAATCTCTTAAAAAATATCTATCAAACTCAAAATATCAATAGATATATAATTTTTTTTTAGACATAGTAAAATTTAAATCTAGCTCTCCTAGGTTATAGTCTACCCTACTAATTATTGTGAATTTTAACCTTGGCCTTGGTGTAGCCTATAACTTGATCTTTAGTACAACAATTGTGAGAATAAGAGACTGAATATTTCACCTCTAGAATGAAATGTCATGTTAATTATTGTTAACCAAAGCTCACTTTCATTTTGAAATTTTAATTTTAACAAATAAAAAATACTACATTTTTAATAAATTTTGTTGTCATTTTTATTTTTTTTATTCATTATTTCATATAAATTGCTGCAGATTTTATGTTTTAATGGCTTCATACACAACAATTAACATACGGATATATACTATGCATTTATATTCATATATATTTATTTGAAACATTCTATAAATTACTGTTTTTTTTTAATAATTATTATAGTAACACCAAAAGTTACTTAATAATTTATAATAGTTCAACTAGTCCTATTAGAGAGGTCATGTCTTTAATAATTATTAAATAGGATTGAATAATTATTTGAACTATATCATTAAAAACTATATGCTAATATTTTCAATTATTTTAAAAAAAGCTACTATTTTTAAATAATTAAGATGTAAAGATACCAATCACCAGTATTCTTTTCCCAAAGAAAAAAAACCTAATCAAGATATGGATGTACACTTAATTAATTAAATGGTTGAACTCATACTAATCGAAATATAATTGAACTAATTAAATTATTTACTCTCGATCAATAAATTAGAGATTTAAATATGTTGTTATTATTATAAGATAGAGATTCAAATATGACAAACTAAAGAAAATATTCTAACTCCCAGTATAAAATTAAAAGATGTTTATATAACTAATATTAGCCGTGCACATCCAGAAATGTAGGTAAAAATAATGTAAACGAGAAGACTGAGAGACAGTTTTACCATTAAGCTACCTTCTAATATTGATATGTTTTTAATTTATATATATTTTTAGTTTATATATATATAGAGATAGTATAAAATTAGTATATAATTAGGAAATAAACTTGGTGCATGAATGCACACAAAATTGAAATTAAAAATAATTTTAAATATTGTTTTTATATGGTGGAGAGATGAAAAGTACGGGGAATCATTGTCCATATATCTCACGGCCTACTTGCTCCTCTCTCTCTCTCCCTCTCCCTCTCCCTCACTCCCTCTCTCTGCAACAACAACCACAGATTTGGGTGGGTGGAAAAATCGAGTGACACAATAAACCCATGTCCTCATGAAAACCCACACATTCAACACTCCAACAACCTCTCAAATCTCTTTTCGACGAGTTCACGACCTCCTTTGTGTTCACATGGCCAAAAGCCACTCTGCAACAACAACTAAAAAAGTTTTAAGTAAAAACCCAAAAATTTTAAATTTTAGAAAATGGGGCAAAAATTATTTTATGGACTTCCTTTTTAGGGTTTCTATAGAATTATCTCATTAGATAATGGTGGTGAAAGTGAGATGGTGGCTTTCTTTTTCTTTGACAGATTGGGAAACTTAGTCGGATTGGTGTGGAGACTGAAAGAGAACTAAAGAGTTTGATAACGATGTTTTATCATTTTGAAATTGTTACAATTTTTTTTTCTGATAAATACTTAAAATTAATTTATTATTTATTTTGACATTTTAAAAATAATTTTTATTTGACCTAAATTTCTTTTAATCATAAAAAAAAAAATATGTTTTACAATAATTTTAAAAAAATAAAGCCAAAGATTAACCAAACTCATCAAGCTTAATGACGAATGTATTTTTATAGCCCATTTAAGCATAACTTCGTGAAATAATTGGGTTGAAAATTAGTCCAAATTTATTTTGGAAGTAATTTAAATTAGTCTTTTATTTAATAAATAGTACTAGTGGCATATGTTTCGGTAGTGCCTCCTAAATAGTTGGGATGTGTCCTAATGGTTTAGTAGGAGTGGGTGGTATAATTTTATAATAGGAAATTTTGACCTATAGCAAATTTTTTAATTTTATTTTAGAAAAGGGTATAAAATTAAGTTTATCAGAATTATAGCAAATTAGAATTTGTTTCGTTGCTAAAGTATTCCAAAAATGTACTTTAAAAAAAATATCTAAATCGAGAGTCAAAAAATATATCTAAATTGAGAGTCACTTCTTGTAATTTCTCTCTTGGTCATTTCACTTTTCGGTCTTTTCGTTTTTTTACAAGTTTTAATGGTGATTGAGTTATTAGATGCACATTTTTTTTTTAATTGAAAGTTTAGATTTGTGAATGATGTTATTGTAGAAAGTAAATTAGATGTGTAATTTGTAAATTTTAGAGAACTTAATTACAACTTGATGAAGTTCATAAATTAATTTATGTAGGTCGATTGCGAATATACAACTTGAGTCATAATGTAAAACTTTTTATTTTTTAAAAGAAAATTTCTTTAATTTTATTATTTTAAAATTACAAATACTAAAAATGAACTCAAATTAGATGTAAATGAACCAAAATAAATATACTGAAATTTAAAGACCAAAATGAACTAAAGCCAAAACTGTAAAAATCAAAATAATATTTAAACCATGGATATCGTATTAAAATAATTTAATGATAACAAAGAAAATTCTAATGTCTTAGTCTTTACAAAATTAAGAATCTTCATTTTCTTGTCCTATCTCATCTTATCTTAATCCAACTTAAACTTGTTTGAAAAAGAGTTAACGGTTGGTTGGGCTACATCTATCTTTACCCAACTCACCAACAACTAATCACCCAGTTGTTCAATTAAAACTTGTCACGTTACAAATAATCTATCTTATTACTGTGTAATAAATGAGGGCTAGTTTTAGGGCTACGTCTAATCATTATCTAAATTGATTTTCTTTATTTTGGCCAACCCACTATTCTTTTTACATTGTTTAAATAATTTTAAAGAGAAATGCTTTTAAAAGCTATCTGTTTTAAATCTAAAGTGAATGAAATAAGAATAATGTTTGACTTTGCCCTCTAATGAACAAACCATTTGTAGGGGAAGGGGCCATGAGGGGCTTTGGCTTTGGGCATAACAGTGAACACCAAAACCAATTTCACTTTTGATGGTAATAAAATTAGTGGACCATCTGTTTTCCCTTAGTGTGCAATGCATTTGTGATTGACAATCTCTTTTCAATGTTGCGCATATTACCACGCCAAATCCAAAAATTAGATATACATATTCCATATGATTACACAGAGAATCCTTAATTATGTACTAATCGTTCGTTTGGATTAACTTTTTAGTATCTATCAAACATTTTTCGTATTTATAAATACTTAAAAAATTCATCCAAACACCCCTTAAATCCTCTGTTTGGTATTCTAATATGATTTTAATAGTAAAAGGTGTTAAATTTCTCGTCCCGACAATTGTTACGCAATACTCCATATTGGACAGTATATTCTATCTTTTATCTTTGTTTCTCTTTTGTGCAAAATTTTCATCCTCTCTTCCTTCTTTTAATTGAAAATGACAACACTGTGAGATTTTTTTCCAAACTTGACTTCTTTAGTTCAATAAAAGTGAAAGGGGGAGGTTTTTGAACTTACGGGAAGAAATGGATGTCTTAACCAATAGCCTTACTGTATGTTGACGTAAACTCTGTTAGACTTAAACATTTAATTTAAAGCTTTTGATAGGTTGAAATTCTAAGCTAAAAAATACAATATCTTTTATCTTTATCTTTTAAAGTAATTATTAGGTGCATCGTAAGAAATACGTATTCACATGCTCAACATCTTTCTACCACACAAACATAAGATTAAAAGTTATTTTTTTAAAAAAATAACTTTTAATTTTATTTTTGTATGGTGGAGAGATGAAAAAATACCTAGATGGGTGCAATCAGAATGCACCAAAGTTTTTTTCTATCTCTATATATGCATATATTGTTATGAGCTTATTAATTAGTATTTTTATAATTTTTTTAAAATTCTAAGCTAAAAGGAAATTAATATATTTTATTTCATATAGTTTTAGTAAAAATAAAAAAATAAAAAATAAGCTACGTGGTTAGAGTATATTAAATAAATTAAGTTAAATTACGTAGATTTAAAAATATCCTTAATTAAGTCTTCGAATATTTTATCAAATAAGTTCTTAACAAGTCTATTGACATATTCGATAGTTTTAAAAAATTGATGTCAAATTAATTTTCTTTTTCTAATAAGACGTTAGAAATTTTTTAATTTTTCTGCACGATCATATATATATATTGAAAAGATTAATTATCTATTAAACATAAAATTGAAAACTTAAAAACTTATTAGATATTAAATCAAAAGATTTAAGAACTTGGACCTTAGACTCTTAAACACAAACATATGATATTAGACACAAAATTAAAAGTTGTCAAAAACATATTAAATATGAATATATGATTAAATTTATAATTTAGCAAAGTATTATTAATAGGAAAAAAATGCACCTATCTAGGTGTTTTCTATATCTCTACCACACAAAAATATGATTAAAAGATATTTTTAAAAAAAGTAACTTTTAATCTTATATCTGTGTAGTAAATAAATAAAGAGCATGTAGATAGGTGCAACCTAAAATGTATCTAATCATTGCTCTTATTAATATATGTCCAACAAAAACAACTATATTATGTATATTGGTTACATTAATTAGGACCAAAAAAAGAGGTGGTAGTGGTAAAGACTATTAGCAAACTTTGATGTGTGTATAGCTTTTGCTTCTTGAATAAAACACACACATCATTTTCAGTTTTCCCAATATTCATACTTTCTCCCTCTCTCAATTCCACTCAAACCTATCTCTCTCAACCTTATCTCAAGATGAAAGGCTCTTACAACCTTTTTTCCCCCAAACAAATGATATATCCTAATAAATCTTCTTATGGTCTTGTTAATTATATGGATTTATATTTGAATTTTGTGTGTGACATGTTTTGTCTTGTATAAGGGCTTCATGAACAGATAGCTCCAAACCAAAGTGCCTGGTTGAATTGCTACCAAATACCCTTAATTATGGGGTTACTATACACAAAAAATGAAGCATTTTCCACAAATACTGGTCCTAAAGAGAAGCCATGTGTTCTAGGCCAACTTCAAGAACTTTTCAACTTTGTCCCTCCCTTCATATCCCCAATTTCTTACATCTTGTTGGGGGCCTTGTTTGTGTTTATTTGCTTTGATCAAGACATAGCATGTGGTAATCATTACACTCATTGTCTTTCTTTGCTCAACAACCATTTAGAAGTGAAGGATTCGAACTTCTGTTTTATGTTCTGTGTATACATGTCTTATGTTAGTTAGCTCTTTTTGTTTAATTTGGTTTAACAAAGTCCAACAAAAAAAATAACCTATATACGCTTTTCAATTTATGAACGGTTGGAAATGGGACCAAAATTCCATGATGGCTAAAAAAAAGAATGGCCATGGTTATATAACTGAGAGAACAACTATATCTCTAGCTGAGGTATAAGACATTTTGGTTGAAACAGAAAACAAATATATTAAGTCTCTTACGTCTACCGTGGACAATATCATACAATTGTGGAGAACATAAACATTAATTTTTGGTAAAGTTAATTACAAGTTATATACGTCGAAATTTGGTTATTCATGTTCGTAATAAGCGTTTAGCTCAACTATAAAGTTGAGTAATTAAGTCTTTTTTGTAACATATATTAAGCATGTATGTCCATGCATATAATACAAAATTAACGAACTGCAAAAGGTATATACGTGGAATACTTCCCTATCCACCACTAAAATTTTAATATATAGGGAGAAATGACCTTAGAGAAAGAATGAGAGAAAGAAGGTATTGTTTTTAATGGTGATTCCTACCTAAGTTTTAGCTCAAAATCGACATGCAATGAGCAGGAGTATAGTTCATGCATCTTTTAAAGAGTGTGATCATTAGATTTCGTTTTGGACATGAGATCCCGACCATCATAGTTTTTAAGATAGAGCTCTTTTCATTTACCGTTATTGGTTAGATTCTAATTTATGGATTAGATTGATATACATATTTGGTTTTCTTAAGCTCTGATACCATATTAAAAACATGTGATTTTATCATGAAATTAATTGACAATAAAAAGAATAATTCATGTATTTTATAAACAGATTTTGAAAGAGATCTTCAACAAGTGTGTATTAATTATTTTGAAAACCAAAGTTCATAAATAATCAACGACTCAATGAAAAGAAGAGACGAAAGTCGACCGAGAACGGGAAAATGAACGAGGAGAGAGAGAGAGAGAGAGAGAGAAATGCGCATGTGGTTTGTATAGAGAACACAAAGAAAAAGTGGTTTTTGGTTGAAGTTGTACCAATTTCCACAAAAACAAGAGAAGAAGAAAGTGAATTGAAAAGAAGTGGGAGTGAAAAGTACACTAAAATGAATGAATGAATGAATGTATAATATAAGGAAAGAGGGCATATAACAATAAATCCAACATAACGCGTTACCCCGCCCCTCCAAGCCGACAATCGCTTTCCTTTTAGTCGATTGTCGTTTTGATATAACCCTTCCACTTTCCCTCCTACAACATTATTGCTTTAAACTTACCTTCCATATTTTATCATCCATGATAACCAAATTATTGTACCGAAACTTCGATATTTATGCATGTCTACAAGTTCGATATCAAGATTTAAGAAGTGAATCGATATTTTTATAAATTATAGAAAATTGATTAAATTCAATAAAAAAATATATATCATTAATATGTACGCGTAATATAGTTTTATAATTTTTTAAACAACAATATATCTGTTCACATCACAATGCTTTTACAAAATTAGAATTCGACATTTTCATTATACACCAACACTAGAAACATTGCATATAGAGCAGCGGTGATGACGCCTATAAAAATGGTTACAATCACATCGTATCAACACTTTCGATTCGATGGAATCATCCACCTAAACTTTCAAACTGTTATAATGATATGATCCTTAATATATATAATAACAAGATGCATAAACCACTTTTAAACTAAAGTTTTGGTATTTCAATCAAAGCCTCAAGCTATAGGATTATTATTACATTGAAACTCAAATTCTTTTTACAAATTTTCTTTTTGGGTTTCTTAAATAGAGATGGCAACTCAACATGGATTTCAACACAAAAAATTTCTATTGGTTCTTATTAATTCCTATACTCATAGGCTTTGAAATGACTTTTAATTGTTGAAAGGTAGTTTAGTTTATGCATATTTTGCCATATAAGGGTTATAATTGCAAAATTTTATAAATTTTGGAGGATATTAATTGAGTATGATTATAACATTTTAAAGACCTTCTGTTGGAAAATATCAACAATAATTGTCTCATATTGATTAGGAAAGCTGAAGATTTTTAGTCCACGAGTAAAATTACAGACAACTCTTATCAGAATGAGAATCTTTTAAGTATATTTAATTATGACCTATCCTTTTCTTAATGACATTAATTTAGGGCATGCGGCTTAGGGTTATCTATATTGACACACATTTTCTCTCTCGAGGTCAAATGAAATTTGATCTCATCCCAAGTTCCAACCACCATAATATTAAAATTGTAACTGAGTTTAATTTTTTCAATTTTTTTTTAAAATAGAATATTTACCGACCACTCAAAATAGCTTTTAGTTTTAAATATTTAACAATTTTTTTCAAATTTATCACTATTCTATCATTATTTTATCAGTGTCTATTGCTAATAAATCTAAAATTTTACTTTATTATATAAATATTTTGGTTCATTTTACTATATTTAAAAATGAGGTAGAGAAAAAAAAATAATAAAAAAACTAGGGCCTAAGTTTGGAGGAATGGATATGCTTGAAAAGTTGAATGAAGACGTACAAGCTATAAAGGAAAATGATGGGAAGAATTTACAAGAAAGAGTTTTTAGCATTGGGAGACCCCTCAAAATGGAACACGAAACCATTCGACAACACAACAAAACATTTTAAAATGTGATTCTATAAATAAAGTGATTTTGGTTGGCTTGAAACGACATATCGTAATAGTAAATGCAAATTTTGGCTTTGTTCCATCACTGACCTTTGCCTATTTTGCAAATTAGGGTTTGGTTTCCATGAATCATAGTCCTCGAGAGTTTTAAGCAAAAATACAAACTCCTAACCTTTTTTTTCTCTTTAAAAAAAGGCAAAATTGTAATTAAGAACGATTTTTAATAGTTAACATGAACGTAGTTTAATTTGAATATATATATATATTCTTGTGTTGACTAAAAAACGAGAGCTTTGAATTTTTCTCACTTTACATATTATTTGATTAAAAAGAATTAAGAGTGTAATATTGTGTGATTTTAAAATAGCTAAAATCACTTTTTACATGTTTAAAATAACTCATACAAACGCTTTTCATCATTTAAAATTAACTTAACGTTGATTAGATCAAAAGTTTAGTCATTCATAACTTTGATGTTTTACCTATTTGGTTTCAGGACTTTTCAAAGTATTTAATATATATCCTCAAAATTTCAATTTCGTAACTTGTAGTTCTTTTTTTACAAATTCATTTATTTAAAAAATTAATAATTAATCCATTAAATATTAATTTAAACTTGTGTATAAGACTCTGTTTGGTAATCATCTTATTTTTTGTTTTTAGTTTTTGAAAATTAAGTTTATAAACACCTCTTTTCATCTTTAAATATCTTGTATTGATATGTACTTTCTACCAATATTTTTGAAAAAAAATTGAGCCAAATTTTGAGAAGTAAAAAAAGATAGTTTTTATTTTTGGAGTTTCATTAAAAATCTAACCATTTTTTTCTTAATTAGAAAGGTGCAGCTAGAAATTAAATTTAGAGAAAATAGACTTAATTTTAAAAAATCAAATAGTTATTAAATGAAATTTAAATTATTTTTAAAATTTAAAAATATAATAATTTCAAGGACTAATTTTGAAATTTTAGAAGTTCAAGAACCACAAACCTTACAATTTAAAGTCTAATTTTGATTTTTTTTTGCTGTTGTTTTATTTACCATTTATAATTTTTTCACATAATCAAATTTAATTTTGAACTATTAAAAGCTCAAACACATTGATATAAATTTGATTTTTGTCAAAATATATATATATATATATATATATATATATTTATATTTATTGATAAAATGTCTATTTGAGATCGAG
>JBBPDJ010000003.1:14482557-14538794 GCA_037974625.1 Cucumis cinereus
TATATATTTATATTTATTGATAAAATGTCTATTTGAGATCGAGATGAATGAATTGGGATTATGTACTACTAACGTATTTTGAAATTTCTTTAATTTTTTTCGATTATTATTATTATTATTATTATTATTATTATTATAAGTTTGCACGTAAAGGATCGATCCTTAAATTGGCCATAAAAGAAAAATAAAAAAATAAAAGGAGATCGAGATGTCTAACCTAATGGATTCGATCAATTCTTTGAACTTTTATTTTTAAGGTCATATCCTTTTGATTTAAGGGCCAACCTAGAAAATGACAAAAAATTCTTAATAATGTTTTTATATAATTACAACAGTATATGCCTAACTGTTATTTAAAAAAAATTATTAAATAATTTATAAAATTTTTCTCAATTTTTAGTCTTCCAAAATTTATTAGAAATATCAGCTGGCAATTAACAAATTATGTCAAACCGTACAACCTAACTAATGTAAGAGTGTATAATAATTTAGCTCCACTATACTTACAAGTTGTAACTATTTGGTTCAATTTTAATATGTTCCACTTTGTTCCTTACAATACAAAATTTGTAACGATTTATGTTCCTAATCCTAGCTACTATTATCTAGTTTAAGTTGTCTAACATGTATTGATAAACTATTATGCACCAAATTAACTTATTATGCGTTAAAAATTATAAATAAATATAGGTACTAAATTGTCACATATTAGAAATTGAGGACAAGGATTATAAATATATATAGATACAAGTAACATATCCAAATCGTTACATATATATCTTAATTTTGTTTACTAAATCATTACACCCAATAAAATTAAACGACTTAACTTAATAAAGACTTTGGATCAATATAGGAGGTAGGAGATGGATGTCTTAACTACGAAAAGTTATTCGACGAGACAACTACAATGTGTCTGAAAATTTTTTACTATTAGATGTATGAAAAAAAGAAGACATCTCGAATTTGTATCAAATTTTTATTTAGAACATGTAGATTTTGAATCTACATCATTATCCGACAATTATTATGAGACTGACACAATTTGTCACACATGTTATGATTTGTTGGTTTTTTTTTCTTTTCTTTTTAGAGTCTTGACAACTGTTTGCTCTTTAAAATTATATTTATATTCAAATTATGTATAAAATTCACTTATTATTTGATTAGTTATAACAAAGTTATTGATAAAATGAAGACATGAGAATTCGAATAAAAATAAATAAATAAATAATCCAAGAACATAAGTTTGTCTATAAATACATGGTCCATAAAATGAAAAGGAATATATTTATTCGAATTTTTGCGTAAGTGTGCATAAATTAAAAGTGGATATTATAGGATGAAGCTGTTTGGTTTTTCAGTGACGGCTAGTACTACTACTGATGGAGCCAGCAACTTGGGTGCGCCATGTCCGAACCACAGCAAGAGATTCGAGTGCCAATTCTGCGGCCGTGAGTTCGCCAATTCTCAAGCCCTTGGTGGCCACCAGAACGCACACAAGCGCGAGCGGCAGCTCGCCAAGCAATTACTCCCTCTCCAACCCATTAAACACTCTCGTAATTTTTTTACTTCCACGCCGCCTTCTACTGTGGGAATCTGGCCGGCGGGGAGAGCTCCACCACCGAAATATGGGATCCCCGTACAAGCGATGCCGGTGGTTGGTGGCGGGGAAGTTAACGGGGAAAGTAATGGCGTTGATCTCCACCTCAGTCTCGCACCTTCCTCGGCCAGGATCTTCTGTTAAGTAATTTTTTTTTATTTTTTTGAACAAATTTCTTCGGATGAAGAATTGTGTTAAACTGTTGAAAGGAAAAGTGGGAGAAAAGTGTTTGGTTTGATAAATTATTATAAATGGAAATTGTGTTATTACATGGAATACCAATTTTCTCACCGCTTACCAAATCAATTCCGTAATCATTTGTATTTAAGTTTCTTGTTTTTTATTTTACGCTAAATTATAGAGAATGGTCGTGAAATTTGTGTAAAAAATAACTCTAAACTTTCAAAAGTTTAAAAGTTCAAAAATATATATACGGTTGGTTTAGTATGAAAATCGTTAAAACTTTGTTTAAAAAATAATCAACTAAAAAGAATACTCTCATTGATTCAATTTTTACACCAAATTTCTCATCACCCAAAATAAAAACAAAAGATTTTAAGTTAAAACATAAAATGACACAAAATTCTAAAACAAGAATTTCTTCCTAAAACATACTAAAACAATAATTAATCAAATAAAAAAAATGTATTTGACTATTAACACACTAAACTATTTACATACAATTTCGCTAAAAATATTTAAATTTTAAATTCATTGGTGCTTCAATTATTCTTTTTATTTTTATTAGAGACAATATACCTTCTTATAGTGTGTAATTTTTTTTTAAATTTTTTTTTGTATTGAAAAAGATTGGAGAGAAAAGGAGAACAATATAGAAGTAAAAGAGTATTGACAACTTTTGCTATATAACTAGAGTCTTAAAAAAAGATTAGACATTTTTAAACTTTTGAAAGTTTAAGGGTATTTTAAAAAGTTTAGTGTTATTAATAGTCAAATACATTTTTTATTTGACTAATTATTGTTTTAGTATGTTTTAAAGACAAATTTTTATTTTAGAATTTTGTGAGATTTTGTTGAATTTTATGTTTCAAATTAAAACTTTTGGTTTTTTCTTTTGGTTGGGTGAGAAAATTGGTGTTAAATTTAGATCGATAAGAATCTTTTTGAGTTCAAGAGAATTTTTTGAAACTTTTGAAAGTTTGTATGTTTTACACAAACTACAAAATTCATGGACATTTTTTAAGATTTAACATTGATTAAAAGTTAGAGTTGTATATTAGAAATACAAAATCCAAATTTTTTGACCTCTTCAATTGTTTTTAAAGTTTAGAGACCAATTTGATAAAAAAGAAACATGGAAGTTCAAAGACTAAATCTATAATTAAACTTTTTTTTAACACGCTAAATACAAGTATATTATAAATGAGTTAAATACAAGACAACCATAGATGAGTGTAACTCATGGCAACTTTAAATATATAAATTAAAAAATATCTCCAATGATAATCAAATATAAATTTGAGATATTTTGCTCATACATCCCATAGTAAAATGGTTGACTTTCAACCTATATTGTGACAATCTTATTCAATAATTTTTCGTTTTTAGTTAGGGTTAAACAATTGCCATAATAACTAAAAATAGAAAGAGATGATATAGCTAAATTAAATTGGATATAAACTATTTGACACGTGGTAGTACGAGTATAAGCATTTGAACCAATCAAATCTCATAAATTATATCATAATTGGATATTTATGGGTACTCCTAATTCAAGAAACTACAGTTAAGTTTTTGTTGTCCCTAAATCTGTAGCCGAAATTAAAGGCTTGCCCCTTCCCTGAGCTTTCAAAATCAATCCCTTCTCTATTCCCTCAACAGCAAAATTCCCAATTTGCACACCTCGATTTTCATACCATTTTTCTCTCAAATCCAAATTAAATAAATAAATAAATATATATATATATATATATATATATATATTTTAAAAAAAATTTCTGTTTACCTCTCTCTCTCGTGAATTTCCAATGGCTGCCAAAGGAAATAGAGAGGGAGGTGGTGTGCTAAAATCACCGTGTAGGTCAGATATGTATACAAGCAGCAGTGATAATCCTCAACGGTTTGCGGCGTCGTGGAATATGCACAGCCATTTACACGGTGGTTCGTCGTCGGGTTCTAACGGCCACGATGAACCGGAGGTTAAAAGGCAACGGCGGATTGCGAAGTACAAGGCTTACGCCGTTGAAAGCAAATTGAAATCGTCGCTCAGGAATGGGATTCGGTGGGTTAAGATCAAATGTAGTGAGCTTCTTTATCGTTGAGATTTAATTGATTTTATTATTTCAATTTTCATGTATTTATTTGCTTTTTTTTTTTTCTTTTAAAGAAATTATTTACTTTTTTTTTTTTTTCATGCAAAGAAATGTTGAGATTTAGACAAATATGTGTTTTTAGTGTATAATACAATCTGGGTAGTTCCTGTTTCCCCTTTTTTCTTTACTTTGAGTTCTTATTGTTTAAACATTTTCAATTTATTTTAAAAATTGTTTAAAATATCTTTTAGAAAGAGAAGAAAATTGACTAATAATAAACTTAACAAATATTTAAATTTACTCTAAAGACTTTTACTTTTTTTTATATATATATAAAAAAAATTCTTGAAGAATTAAAAATTATTCTAAATGAAAAAACTGCTTAGACATATTTAAAAATATAACAAAATTTTAGATTATATTAATGATAAACACAATTAATGTTTATTACTGTCTATCTAATAAAATTTAAAATTTTATTATATATGCTATATATATTTGAAGATGTCCCTAAGTTAAATAGAAATTTAACAGATTATTCATTTGTAACAACAAAAGAAAAAACATAGGGTACCACATATTACAAAAGAAATTGAGTGTTGTTGGATCAAGACTTCATTTTAGTTCTATGTTCTTTTATATTTATATTTACTTCCTTACCCAATTCGTATCACTATTTTCGCATTTATTAAATTAAAGAGTTGCAAACTTTTACTCAAATGCTAAAATTTAAAGCCTTTTTTTTTTTTTTTAAGAACTATTGTAAATTAGTGCAAAATATATTTACAAGCCATTTATTTATAATTATTTACGATTATGACTTTAAGGTTTAGAGAGGTGTAATAGTGAATTACATATATTTGTCTGATACCGATGTATTTATTTAACATACACATTTGTTTTTGTTTTTGTTTTTTTTTTGCTTCTATTATAAATATGTACGTAGTTGTTCTAATATATACATGAATCGATTGGAAAGATAGTCAAAAGAAAATTGGTTCATGCAAGAAAATATTATATTAAGTGGGTTAGAAGAAAAAGTCAATAAGAAACTATCTCTGGATGAACTAATGTTAAAATTTATTGAAAATAGGAGACTGTAATTACTATTATTATTATATTTATATATAATACAATAATTGGATGTAAAAAAGTTTGAATCATATATCTGGTAGTTATTAATAGTGGTGTATATGAATTTAGTTGATTGGATTGAGTTAAAGAGATCGAGTTGGCAACCAATCCAACGTTATTATTTTTTTTTTTATGTATATTTTTTTATTAACTCCAAATACCTAAATTTGTCCACAACACATATTAATATAACTAAAATCTTATAAAACTCAAATGTTATCTATCAAAATTCAATATATCTATTACAAACATCTATCAATATTCATAAGTTATATTATACATATCTTTTAATAATATTATAATTGGTATAATATTAGAAATTTGAATTGTATTAAACTACAAACCTAAAATTAAAACTAACCCAACACAATCCTTACAATTACTAGGATTACAGTTGAGCCAAATTCTTGTAAGTACGAAACTAAAATATAGTTGTTGGATTATTTGAACACTCGTAGTTACTAATACACTCGGATTCTAGTTGAGCCAAACTCTGGTAGTTCGGAAACTAAAATTATACCAATTATAAAAACGAAAACTAGATCGAACCTTATTATTAACTATATTTCCTATTATATTTTTGTAGATATAGTTGATTAAATATTTTAAAGAAAACATAGTTGTTTAAATAAGTGTATGAAATGAATAGAGTGGGAGGAAATCCGTGACCCAGTGGAGGGAAGGTCGTGTATGGAAGTCTCAAAGCTAATTAAATGCAAAAATCTGATCCTAAAATGGTGGATCCAAAAAACAGCTTAATTAAGCAACAAATTGAACTTTAGCTTCAATTATTATTTTCAAAATTAATTCGAAAATGCCAACTATGCTTTGTCAATTTAATTACATAATTAATCACACAATCACATTTCTTAATTTTAAAATCACGAGTTTATATAATTAAGTATAAATTAGCTCCACGACTAAAAAATATCCACCTCATCTTTTAAGTCATAGATTTAAGAATACCACTGTTAAATCGAGCGATAGTTGAACAATTTAATGTGAAGTTAGCAAAAATAAAATTGATATAACTTAATAAGTTTAGAGTTAATTTTTTTTTCCAGAAAAATAAGTTCTAAGTAATGTTATTACAAGTTTATTGCCAAAATTAATACAACTAGATAAGTTTAGACCTAAAATTCATTTTTACTTACCCAAAATAGGTAATTTATCCAAATACAATTACAATATGCTCTTTTAAATATAAATTATTATACTACTAAAATAAATAATAATAATAAAAAATAGGCTTGATATATTCTTACTACTTGTTGGGCTATATCGAAACTGCTTGCCCACTAATACTAGCTAAACTACTTATAGTGATCTTACAAAATATAATACAATTTTACTTTTTAGAAAAATAAACTTGGATGCATTTCGAATGCACTCAATAGGTACTTTCTCATCTCTCTACTACATAGAATAAAATTAAAAATTATTTTTAATCTTGTTGTTGTGTGGTTGAGAGATGAAGAGCATGTAGATTGCACGTTGGAGGATGCACCTAATCATTATTATTACTATTTTTTCAATATAATAATTTTAAATTTGAAACTATTTATTAGAAAATTAAAATGTTCAAGCATCACCATCATATAATTTCACAAATGAAATTGTGGGGTCATGAACCTGGATTTATTCTCCTTCAGAAACAAAAAACCTAGATTTATTTTTTATTTTTTATTTTCAAAATAATGGGTTTAAAATATATAAATTACTTTAATTTGATTTGTTATTAAATTAAATTACTAAATATTGGACAATGAAAATTTTTAATTAATTTTTTCTTTTTGAATTTATTTATAAAATAAGATTTTGATTTTACTTTCGCATTTCGCGATGCCAAGCAAAGCAAAAGCATTGGATGTTAAAGCAGAGAAAAATATAAATTTCAACTTGAGGTATGAAAATTTGTGTGCTTTCAAGTCCTTCGTTCGACACGTAGCAATTTTGAGGATTGAGCTTAGCCACTTAAACGCTCATGAACTGCCACGTCACTAATATAAAGACCGTTATCCGGTTGAGTCCGGTGAGTTTATCACCGCCTTTCACCACCAATCTCTTGATTCCAGCGTTTTGAATTTGAAATCTCTCTCTTTCTCTCTCTACAAATCTAAAGAGACGTTACAAAAACTCTTTCGATTCTTTAAATCAATAAAAATATATAGCTTTTGAATTTATATTTTATTTTATAAAAAAAACTAGATTTTCTTTGAAATTTGTAGAATAAAGTTAAATTACATTTTGATCCTCTACTTTTGAGTTTAACATTAGTCTTTATATTATTAACAAAGCTTAAATTTAGACCTTATTTGTCGATTTTTTAAAAATAATTTTTTGTCTAACTTTTAAACAAGTTTGTAAATAAGAAAATAATTAAAATATTTATAAATATAACAAAATTTTATTTTCTAATAGTGATACAATGTGATAGACCATACTCATATAACAGAAACTAAAATTTTACTATTTTACCCATATCTATCACGGTGTATCATCAATAGAAAGTAATTTTTTCTATATTTATAGATAAATTTGTTCATTTTGCTATAGCTAAAAAATTGTCGATTGTATTATAGTTTTTATTATAAAACTTGAATTCACCTATTATATTTCATAAAATTATTCTATTATTTAGTAAATTTTAATAAGAGTTAAACTGCTAACGAACATAATTCAATCTGCATAGTATTTGTATTATCAATCTCTAAATTGGTTCGATTCTTTTACCTCGTGCATTAATCTAATATCTTTGCAAAAATAAATAAAAACAATAAAAGTTAAGTTTGATTTAAAATTTATTTAAAGTGTGTAGATTAAAATTTGAATATTTAAAAATAAAAAATGAAAGTATAGGGACGAAAAACAAAAGAACAAAACAAAAATAACGTTCTCATTTTATCCGACTCATTACTTTGGAGACCCACTCCCGCTGTGCGTCTGTAGTAGCAATTAAGAGAGCTTTCGCCAGTTCTCTCTCTCTCTCTCTCTCTCTCTCTCTCTCTCTCGACTGTAGCCGATCATTCTCCATTTTTTCCGACTTGGAAATCTCTGAGAATCGTAATCGATTGAAGTGCATTTTGAGTTGAAAGAAAGAGATAATAGCTTGAAGAAGAGCGCGAAGCTTTTCTGATTTGGCTCCTTATTTCTATGCAAGGTCTGCTTTAAAATCTTCTTGTTTAATTTTTGGATTGTTGATTCTCATTGTTCGATTCCTGTGATTGTACTCTAGTTTAGAGTAATTCTGTGAACAAAAACAAAGAAACTAGATAGCTTAGTTGATTGATTCGCTCGTTTTGTTGTTTACCTTCAGTTTGTTGATAATTTTCTATTCGTTTTCTGTATTCCTTCTTTTCTCTTTGAATTTTTCGGACTGTTTAGTTTTCTTGAAAGTTTTAGGTACAGGAAGTTTAAAATGATTAAGCGGATGTTAAGAATCTGTGAGTCTGTAGTTTGGATGAATGTTATCGTTGTGTAAATCGATGTATGTATTAGGCAACAAGCATTTCTAAGGAGAAAGAAAGAGATAGTGACCTGAAGAAGAACGCAATGTTTAATTTATCTTTTTTTATTTTTAGGTTTTTGTTTCGAAATCTTCTTAATTAATTTTCTGATTCTAGAATCTCATTGTTTGGTTTCTTCTATTCAGCTGTATTTTAGGTCAACTCTGTAAACTGCAACAAGAAATAGAAGACTTATTCGATTAAATCGCTTTGTAGTTTACCTTGAGTTTCGTCAGTGGCTTTCTATTCGTTTTCAGCGTTCTTTCATTTTCTTATTGATTTTACGGACGCTTATCCTTTGAAAATTGTGGTTAGAAGAATTTGAAAATGATTAAGTCGATGTCAGTTCCCGTCAATTTCGGATTTAGAATATCGTGGCTTAGTTGAGATGTTAATATTATGTCTTAATTGATCGATGCCATAGATAACATCTTAATAACTGTATATCAAGAAAAACGGGGCACGTTATGCTCCCGATTTATCTCATCTTTGACTTCATTTCGTCATGTGTTTGTGGATTACTTGAAAGGCTAATCCTAGTGAAATTTTGGAATGGTTCAATTCTGACAGTTGATGCACTGAATCACAATTTCGTATGCTAATTCATTCAGAAATAAACAGCTTGCATATGCAGATGCAGATGGATAGGTGGATAGAACCGTCGAATACTTTTTCCTATCTTCTTTCTTTTCCCCGTATCTGTTGAATGACCTCTGTTTTCATATAAGAAAATGGGAGTTGAGAAAGAAGGTTTGAAAAGTGGAGGAAGTTATGTTGGGGGATTCTTTCAGTTGTTTGATTGGACTGCTAAATCTCGAAAGAAATTGTTCTCTAGCAAACCGGACGTACAAGGTACACTCTCAATTTCTCAAGTGTGGAGTATGCAGAAATTTTTTTCTCGCGACTGTGTTCTCTCACTTGTATATATATTGTATTGTCTTTAAACTACGTTTTTGCTTCTCTCCACAGAGCGTTCTAGACAAGGGAATAGAAGTGCGGGTAACTCGCCATTGACACAGGGTCATCTGGTGAGTGGAACAACATTTGTATTTCAATTTCTTTTCCATTTGTCTAGATTTTTGGTTGATTCCTTCGAATATTTCCAGATAGATTTGGATGAATGTGGAGGAAGACAAAGTATTAAAGGAAGCAGTGATTATAGTTGTTCTTCATCTGTAACGGAAGATGAAGGATGCGGAGTTAAAGTCCCTGGGGTAGTTGCCAGGCTTATGGGATTAGATTCATTACCGTCATCCCATTTTTCAGACTCCTACTTTGCCCCAACATTTGATACTCAATCTCTTCAAGAAGCTCATAGTCATAGGGGAAGTTTCAATTACCGCCATGACTGCCAATTCATGTTTTCTGGTAATTTGCTTGATCAAGTTGATGATCGAGCACCTGCCCCGGCCAAGAAACCTTCAGAACCAAAACCTCAGAAGATACTGAGCAGGCCAATAGAGAAGTTCCAAACAGAAATCCTCCCTCCTAAATCAGCAAAATCAATTCCAATTACTCACCATAAGCTTTTGTCCCCTATTAAGAGTCCTGCTTTCATTCCGAGTAAGAATGCTGCTCACATAATGGAAGCTGCTGCGAAAATAATAGATCCTGGACCTTCAGCAACTACCAAGAGTAGGATGTCACTGATTGGATCTTCTTCAGCACCCTTGAAATTTCAAGCTCCAAAAGAAAAGATAGATATACCACAAAAACTGCCTCCAGTTAGGTCCTCTTCAGCTAGCTTGAAGGTCAAAGAATTAAAAGAGAAAGCAGAAGCCTCTCATAAATCAACCAGGTTTCTTGAAACTTCTAGAAAGCCTATTGAATCAAATGCTTGCAGGCTTTTGAAGGGACAGTCTATGAATAAAAGCTGGGATGGATCTCAAGATTCATCATCATTCAAGGTTTTACCCGATGTGGAATATGGTTCTAAGAACAAAGGAAAATCCATATCACTTGCAATACAAGCAAAAGTTAATGTACAAAAAAGAGAGAATGTGAGTACCGATAGCCATAGAAATTTTACTGGCCAGAAACAGCACACTGAAGCCAAGTCAAGCCAGCCCTTTAAGACGCCGGCAAGCACTAAGAAAAATTTGCATGTGCAATCCTCTGTTAGCAATGGTTCTTGTAACCAGCCACTCAAGCAGAACAACCAGAAACAAAACAGCAACGTTGAAAGGGCAAAATTAACATCAAAGAACTCAATTTCCAACTCTGAGGGCAAGAAACCATTAACTGGAGATTCGTCTTTTGGACATGGAAGGAATGCAGGAAGAGTAGTCGTTGGCTCAAAAGCTGGTGCTAGGAAATCAAGTTTAGAAATATCTGACAGGGAAAAGGAAGTCTTGCATTCTAATACAAAGAATCTTCGTAGGAAGAAACGGTCAATAGATAGGGAACAACGGTTTGACAAGAAACAGGCGACGGATAATATGTTAACTGAAAAAATCCAGATGCCTGTTCATTTGAATAATATCGTTGACAGATCTTCTAGCACTTTGGCTCAAGAATGTAGGAAAAAGGGCACAGATGTTGTTTCTTTTACATTTACTACACCACTGACAAGGAAGGTGCCTGGATCTGACACCTCTGGACTAGATAGTTTGAAGTCATCCTCAATAGAATGCAATGCTATTGGAGAAAATGCCTTGAGTGCACTTTTAGAGCAGAAGCTAAGAGAATTAATTGATAAGGTCGAGTCCCCTAGCCTCGGATCTATGGTTGGAGGATCTGAGAGTTCTTTTTTATCAACTTATGATCATCTTTCACCCTCGCTTGATACATTCGATACAATGTCATCATTGCCGAATGAGAAGAACCAACACAGTTCCGTTTGCAGCAAGCTGGTTGGCCAAGACAGTTTTGATTGCACTTCAACTGATTCTTCATCACAAGGATTAAAGCACGAATCCTCGGTATGTGAACTCTACTTTTTAAGATACATTTGTTAATTTCATTCAATGCCATTTTTTTCTTCTTTTGCCCTCAGAGATCATGTTTAATTAGCTGGAGTTTCCATTTTAGTACTTAACTAGGTGTTACTTAAGTGTCCTTGATATGTTAAAGCTCATCTATGTATTATGAAACGTCGGTTTTTTCAGTTAGTACGTGGGATTGAAGAGTGTAGTAGTAATAGTAATGATCCTGATGCTGGGCAGTCCCTTAAAGTTCGACACACCAGTCCCGTCTCCATTCTTGAACATTCCTTTTCTTCAGAAAGCTGTGACTCATCAGATAGTAACAGCAGAGAAGGTAGAATTTACTCTTATTTGCATTACTCATCACTCTTAAGTTACGAAGTCTTAAGTATTCCAATTTACAGGTAACGGGCTTTGCACTTCAGTCCAAGGCCAGGACGTTATTGGCATAGGTTTCTCCAAGTTCGATCGGGTGGAAGTTGATACAGAGTTGCTAGATTGTGCAACCTCCACAACCGATGAAACTCCAACAAGTAAGTTCACTGGTTCATCTATCTCGAGAGGTACAAAAGTACGCATCGAATGGGAACTAGAATACATAAAGGATATACTCTGCGATTTGGAGTTGATGTTTAACGACTACATATTGGGGCGTTCTCATGAAGTTATAAACCCTTATTTATTCAATATATTGGAGAATCAAAACAAAGGATCAGATCGAAGCCGTGGTGAATCCCGGCTGAGAAGGAAGGCATTATTTGATTGCGTTTGTGAATGTTTGGACTTAAGATGTAGACAATATGTGGGTGGAGGGTATAAAATGTGGGAGAAAGGAGTGGGTGTTTTGAGAAGAAAAGAACTGTTAGCCAAAGAGATTTGGAAGGAGGTTTCAGATTGGAGAGGAATGGGGGATTGTATGGTCGACGAACTGGTCGATGAGGACATGAGTTGCTGGTATGGAAGATGGATGGACTTTGAAGTCGATGCTTTTACAATAGGAATCGAAGTCGAGACTCAAATTCTGGATTCTTTAGTTGATGAAGTGCTTGCTGATATCGTGACTCCTTAAAAGAGCCAGCCAATCATATTTTCCAGGTATTCACTTTCCTCATCTAAATTAAATTGTATCTTGTGAAGTATATTTCAGTTTGGAATTCAAATTATTATATCATCATTCAAAGTTGTGCTCGAATGCGATTTTCGCTTAGTTAAACTCTTTAACACGAGCACAAATAGGGATGTAGAATGAACCGTCCTTTGTATACTTATCCAGCCATCATTATTGGTAGTTTATCGAGAGCACAGGGTACTCCAATTTCATATGTTATTTTTGTTTCTTTTTATTTGGGAAACATCATAGGCCTGAAAATTTATTGAGAATGCATATGCTCTTTCCCCTGTCCTCATGTTGCTGATGAGATTTGTTAATTTACCACCAAACCGAAGAGCTTAAGCCTTTTGGTATAAGAGCGTATGCTCCTATGTTCATAGTTTTGGTAATGTTGATTCCTTTCCAATTAATGTTGTCACTTTTAGACCTTATAAAATTCTGCAAGTGAGGGAATGGTGTTAAAAGTATCAATAAAAAAAATCTAATTTACTTCAACTTATCTGTCTAAGATTTTTGGTTGATTCATAGGACCAACATCATTTGGAGGTGGTGGCCTTTTAATAAGCCATCAAATTTAGTTCTTTTTTTTTAGCAACTAGGGATAGTTGATTCTCGTTTTCATTCAAGATGAAGCGAGTGGGGTATTAACTCCACTCCGAGTTAGGCCCAACTAAGCCCTAAAACCCAAAAGAAACTTCAATTGTCATCATCAATTCTTTGAGTTAATCATTTTCATAAAAGAAAAATGATTTCTGGCTTCAAACGACCCATAAATAGAGTGTTTTGGCCCAAAAAGTAACTCCTCTACTTGTTTACCCTTAAAAGAGTTTCTACTTGTTTACCCTTAAAAGAGTTTGTGGGTCTCTTTACTAAAAAGCTTTAATATTAACTTCTTACCCGGTGGACTTTAGGAGTTCTAACTCTCCATTGAGATTCACTACTCCCCAACTCTTGCCCCCAAAGGATTGAGAGATCCACTAGAAACTTGAACTATGGTAGGTCATAAAGTTGGCTATGGTTCTCAACTAGTCCCCTAGACTAGCGTGTTCTAGTGTGGGCTGTAAACGGAGAATCTTTGGGTGGCTCTATTAAATATAATGGAAATTTGGTGATTTACCACAATGCTTGTCCACAAGGAAAGGACAATGGTCATTTTCAAGTAGAAAAAATATAAACAACCATTCATTTCTCAGTACAGTATAATGGACCTTATTACATCAAATTTGGGAGAGCCTATATAGAAATTTCCTTCCAAAAAAGAAAAAATAAAGCCAACTTTTTTCAACGACATTCTTCTCCTTCTCCATTAGTATTATTATCATCATTATTATTATTAGCCCAAAACCAAGACGATGGCTCTTGTACATTCTGACCTAAAACCCCATCACTTTCCCAGTCCCAATTCATCCATTCATTATTAAAGTTTGAAGAAGGCCAAGCAGAATAAAACCATTCCCCACCCTCTATAATTGTACTTATCACCTCGTTTTGTCGTTTCTCGCCATCATCAGTTGTAAATTCCCAATGTTCTTCCTCTATTTTTGAATTATTATTATTATTATGGTTATTTTTCTTTGGTTCCTTTTCTGAACTGCTGCTGGTGGTAGCATGTTCCTGTTCTTCTTTAGGCTTCTTGTTGTTGGTGGTGGTTTCAGGTATAGAATTAGATTGGGAACTTTCTTCATTTGGTAATGTCTTCTTCTTGTTCTTCTTCAGCTTAATAGTTCGGTGTTTGTTGTTTGGTCGGCCTCTCTTTGAAATTGATGATTTTTGGGGAGAATCCTTTTTGGCAGTGCTGTAGATCTTCTTACTCAAGTGTGAATTCCAGTAGTTTTTTATTTCGTTATCTGTTCGTCCAGGTAAATGTCCTGCAATTAGTGACCACCTACAATCCAAAACACACAAATGAATGATCACAGAAACTAGGGCAAAAGGATCTTTCAAAAAAAGATGATAATAATAGTAAGAGATAGTTTTCGAAATAGCAAAATGAGCCTAAATATTCACATATAGTAAAATTTTACTTTCGATCAGCGATCCCAATAGGCCTAAATAGTAATCTATCACCGTCTAGTAAATACTTTTAGTAGTTTTTTAGTTAAAACAATTTTTCAAATAATAATAATAATGATCATACACCAAAACACACAATTTACCATGGCAAAACAATCTTCGTGTTTTGATCATACACCAAAACACACAATTTACCAGGGCAAAACGATCTTCGTGATTAAAAACAATATTTCTAAAAATAATGATAATATTAATATAAATAATAATAATAATAATAAAAACTTACAGCAAAACACACAAACATATCACTCTGATTTTGAATTTAGGGCAAATATTGCATTGGAAGGAAAAACGATATATGTAGAATGTTCATTTCATTTTAAAAAGAGACAAATTATAGAAAATGACAAAAAAAAAAGATCATTTTTGATAGGATACATATAAGTCTATCAATTTACATTTCATCAGATCAACTAATAGTGTTTTCCGTTTCTTTGAAACTTAAATAGGTTTCACTTTGATAGCATATTTTTATGATATGAACTATAACATAATCTACACCTTAAATATAAACTATTAGGGGACGTTTGGGAGTGAATTATAATATTAAGTTATAGTAGTGTGTGTTTAAAGTGTAGATTTATTTTAGTTTGGTTATAATAATATGTGTTTAGTTTGTAAACTATATTAATTTGATAAATAAATAATAAATACTCTAGCAAAGAATAAAAATATAATGAATGTAAATTATCAAAAAGATCTGTAACAAGTAGTAAATACTTTAGCAAATGAGAGGTTTTAAAATAGTTTTGATAATTCTATTTTAAGAAGATTTGTTTGTTTGAATTTGCATTTAGGGCAAATATTGCATTGGAAGGAAAAACGATATATATAGAAAGTTCATTTCATTTTAAAAAGAGGCAATTACAAAAATGACAAAAAGATCATTTTCGATACGATACGTATAAGTATGTCAATTTATGTTTCATCACATCAACTAATAGTATTTACTATTTCTTTCTGAAACTAAAATAGGTTACATCTCACTAACATATTATTATGATCCAAACTAGTATAATTTACACTCCAATTATAATTAAGTTATAATAGTTTGTGTTTAGAGTGTAGATTTATTTTAGTTATGGTTATAATAATATGTGTTTGGTTTGTAAGTTATTTTAGTTTGATAAGGAAATAATAAACACATCTAGCAAAGAATAAAAGAGTGATAAATGTAAAATATTAAAAAATCTGTAGCAAATAGTAAATACTCTAGCAAATGAGAGATTTTGAAATAATATTTACTAAAGATATTGAAGATTTTTAAATAGTATTTACTGCAAAGGTAATTATTATAATCTTAGATAGTTTTTGCTCAAAACGGCCTTTCATAATTCGATTATATCTAGGACTAAAATATATAACCAACTTCTTGTCCAAAGCCCTTTGAGGGCTCTACTACCAATTAAAAGCTCGCCTCTTTATAAAACATATGAAAATGAAGGTTAAAAAATATAATGGACAAAATGGGGGAAAAAAAGAAACAAAATGAACATTTTCAAACCAAACATTTTGAAAGACTAATTTTCTTTTCAAATGAGATTGTGGCATTAAATTAGAGATGATGTAAACTACTTTTCTCAAGGTGTATAGCAACATTTTTTAAAAAATCAAATTTAACAAAATCTATAACCTATTTGCAATATGTTGTTATACAAACTATCACTTCGCCTAACAAAGCAGATAGTATAACTTTTGAGGTGTGTGATTATCTTATTTGAGTGTTCTATTTACTTAATGAAGACGAGTCTGAAGGCAAAAGAGAAAACTTAGCCTCTCGAGAATTTGTTTTTATACTTTGATAATTTGTTTGGAAACAACAATATTTTAATAATTCCTAAAATGTTGTTATACTTCGTTATTATTCCTAAAATTGCTATCCGTTATAACTACTCTTAAATTTATCCAATAAAATACACGTCTGAAAACCAAACAAAATATGAAAAATAAAACTAGAAGCACAGATATAACTTGTCCTTCCTGAAAAAACATTTGCCCACTAACACACAGGTTAGTTGGTTATAACTAGTTAAAATTATCCTAACATCAACCAAAAAATTACTTCAACTCTTATCATTTTTAAAATCAATTTCAAACATATTTTTAAATCATGCAAAATCAATTTTGATGATATAAATATTATATTTAAAGATATAAAATTAAAACATCACTTTTGTGTGATTTAAAACAAAAGTGATTTTAACAATTTTGAAGTCATTCAAATAAAAGACAAATTATATAAACGTTAAAATTAGACTCTCAATTATAAAGAAAAAAAATCTTTTTTTAAAAAATATGAATTATAGAACTCAAATTTTATAAAGAAAATAAAAACTAAAAGTCTGGAATTGTAGATCATTCACTAATTAATTCAAATGCCCCAATTCTCTTTAACTACCTGGCAACCATGAATGAGTTAAAACACTAAATGGCCACACGTGTGGAGAATTGAAAATAATACTAAAGATACCAATACTAATCAATAAGAGAGAGAGAAACTCATGGCTCTCTCCAATAAATATTAAAAATTAAGATTTGTTTGGTAAATATCTTGTTTTTTACTTTTATTTTTTAAAAATTATAAGTATATAGATAAGTACTTTTACCTTTAACTTTTTTTTTGTATTCATTTTGTTAGTGGTTTAAAAATTTGAACTAAAATTCGAAAACTACAAAAAAAAAAAAAAAAAACTTTAAAAAGTTCGTTTTTTTTTTTAATTTGGCAATGAATCCAACCATATCATATAAGAAAGATACAAATTATTGTAGACATGGAGGAAAAACATGTTTAATATTTAAAAATAAAAATAAAAAACATTATGGTTACAAATGAATCTCAAAAAACTTGGTGAAAAATTACCTTTTTAGTCCCCAAATTTTAAAGAAAATGTATGTTAGGTTCTTGAGTTTTAAAAATGTACATTTTAGTCTTAAGGTTTTTTAAGACTATCTACTTCATCCCAGAGTTTTCAAAATATACTTTGTTAGTCCTGAGTTTTTTAAAATAGATTTAAAATGTCTTTCAACTAACTTTATACTTTTATTTTAAATAATTATATCACATTTTAAATTAGAAAAATAATTTCTAAAATTCATATCCACTCTAAAATTATTTTTTCTTATTTGAACTATCATATTAATTATCTTTAAAAATTCAAACAAAAATAATTCTAAGACTTTTTAACCTATTTTTAAAAATTTGAAGTCTTCAAAAATACATTTTAAAAATTTAAAACCAAATTGATTTTATTTTTTTGTATTCTTAAAATTCAGGGATAAACAAACTTATTCATTAAAACTTATAACTACATATAATTATTTTCAACGTCTTATTTAATGACATGTTTGTTAAAGGAGTATGGTGGGACACGGAAGTGGAAAGAGTATGAAAGTGATGTCTTCTTAGGCCCGTGAGCTCAAAATCAATGGCATTACATGCAAAATGTGTTACACGTGTTTCTGTCCTTTTTAATAAAGTAATTTTTATTATCATTATCAATAATGTCAGACTTTTATTATGAAAGTCTGAAAAGACGACACTAATCAATTCACAAATGAACTGAAGCAAAAAAAATTCGAGGAAAAAAAATATTATTAAATTACAAATTCAACCCTTAAACTTAGGGTTGAATTTTTTTTTGTAATTTAACTTAGTTATTAAATTAGAAATTCAACCCCTAAACTTATAAATGTTCAAATTTAATCTTTAAATTTTGATTTCTTAAAAAAAAAAAAAATACAAATCCATTAGAACACAAAGTTGAAAATTAAAAGTAGAATATGTAGAATGTTCATTTCATTTTAAAACAAAGAAACAAATAGAACTAACATACTATTTTGAATAATCAATTTCGGTTTTATTTTAAAAAAATGAATTAATAGAACTCATTTGTTAGGTAGAGAAAATAATCTATAAAAAAAAATAATGTATATTTTTATTACATACTTTCAATTTGATCCAAATAACTATACATTTTTATAGCAGCATTTCTTTTTGGAATTTTTTTATTACTTTTTTCGTTTTTCAGTTTGGAATCTCTTTCAAATTTTCTTTGATTTTCATTCTTTTGGAGTAAATTCATTTTTATGGATTCCATCTTATTATTCTCAGAAGAATTTCGTCAAAATTTTAGGAGACTGACAACTTACGAGCGAATAGATTGATCTATATACAATCAAATAATATTATTTTAGAAAATTTCTAAATAATATCATAAAATCTCAAATGGAAAGGAAATTACAAAAACAAATAAATAAATCGAATGTGCCAAAAAAAAAACTGATGATAATGACCAAGAAGACGAGAACGATGTTGACAAGAACAACAAAGCAGAGGTCAGTGAAGCTTCAAATGAAGATCTCAAAAAGAAGAAAAGGTATAAAATAAATTTATAAAAAAAAGGTTCGAATATGCCAAAAGAATGATTATAGTGATCGTCAGGCAAATAACGATGTGGACAAGAACAAGAAAGTAGAAATCAGTCGTAAAGCTTGAAATGAAAATCAGAAGTGGAAAAAATGTATGCACAAGAGAAAATAGCAAAAATGAAATTGAAAGTTCTAGAAATATGATGATCAAGAAGAGATAACGATGCAGACTCAACAAAGAAAAATGTCTGTAGTGAAGAATCAAACGGCGATTCACCAATACAAATGTCGTTCATTCGGAATTATATACTTCAATTAAACCTTAACGATCTATTCGCCGATAATTATTTTGAAAAGAATCACGAAGAAAACTGCACGAATATTTCTATGCTATGAGAGAGAGAGAGAGAGACGAACCGATTTCCGAGAGTCGTATGCAATTTGAGAATAGTTTCGTCTTCTTGAGAAGTGATATTTCCTCTCTTCAAATCTGTTCTCAAGTAATTAATCCATCTCAGCCTGCAACTTTTTCCGCACCTCAACAGCCCTAGATTTTCACACACATACCTTTACATCAATTCATAATCTCAGATACATAAAACTAGAAACAATTTCAGATCAATTCATAATCTAAGTTAGAACTAGAAGAAGCACAAATTCAGAAAAATTCATAACCTCAACAGCCTTAGATTTTCACACACACACCTTCGCATCAATTCATAATCTACGATACATAAACTAGAAGAATTGAATTCAAACCAATTCATAATCTAAGTTAGAACTAGAAGAAGCACAAATTCAGAAAAATTCATAATCTCCGTAGAACAACCAGAAAAATCGCAGCACTTAATCGCACAAAAAAAATTAAAATCAAAATCAAAATCATTCTCACCAGCATTCTTCGGCAAGGATCTCCACGAACCTTCGCCGTTCGCTTCGATATACTTTTTGAGTTTATCGTCTTCCTCCGCTGTCCAACGGCCTCTTCTAAGTCCTTCCTTCACACAACACGGCGTTCTCCCCATTCTCTTAAACAAAAAGACTCTGCCTCAATGGCGAACGACAATACTTTCTCTCAAACGCCTTACATAGACTCCGCCTTCATCTTCCTTCACAAACCGCATTAATGGAAGAATTCTCTCTCTCTCTCTCTCTCTCTCTCTCTCTCTCTAACTTCTCTCTCTGTAAAATAGTGGGAATGCTCGTGAATGGCAGAGGCGGGACGGGAGTACCGCTGTACGAATAAGCTTGAGCAATGAAAATGGCTACGCTATGAGTCTATGATCCTATAAGCCTACTTTTTTATATGTACAAATAAGTTTTTCTTTATTTGGGCCGCGCGCCATTGAAGCTGTGGGAGAGAGCCTATAAATTCCTGAGGTCAAATTTGCCCTTCTATTTTAATTTAATTTCAATTGGACTTGGGAGTTCCTCTGCCCACGGGTGTGTCTCGGTCGGTGTTGGTTTTGGAGAACGATATCGAAAACCGATTAATTGGATTCGGACATTTTAAAATCGATTTAAATTTTTTTTGTTAATTAAGACCGACCATCGGTTCGATCGGTTTTCAATTTCATAATTTTTAATTTCTTTTTAAAAAAACATGTTTTTAACTTTTTTTAAAAATTGAAATATTTATACTAATACATTGTCATTTTACGTTACAATGCTTACATTTCATTTAAAATTGTTACATTGTTGTATTAGATTGTTTATGAATTGGTTTTTGAAAATGATTGATTACATGAGTTATAAAAATCGGCCGGTCAGGTACTACGTTTTTTTGGATAACCGACCGACAAAATTAAATTTATAGAAATCAAACCCCGACCAATCGAGGGACAAAACTGATCGTCTGACCTTAAATCGATCGGTTGAATCGATTTTCGGTTGAATTGTGTACACCCCTACCTCTATGTATTATTTGAAAGTTTATTATTGGAAAGTTTTACCTTTTTGGTGTCGATGGAAGCTCGAGAGTGTGCTTTTGATCTCCAAAGTTCAAAAATTTGTTGAACAAGAAATTTTGCAATCACATGTTGTCACAGTCATTTTTTTTAAAATTAATGATAAATTTATAAATTTTGGAGCTAATTAAAGGTTGGTGTATGTCTCAAATTGAGATTGAAGGCAAAGTTAGTGGATTTAAATGATGTCGTATGTTTTCATATTGGCCTTTTGATCAAATTAATTAATGTAGTCCAATTAAGTATTTATATTTTCAATTTCAATTGTGCCTAAAAATAGGCTTAATTTCCTCGTCAACCAATTCCAAAATCCAATTTATAAAGTTAGGCTCATGACTAACCAAACTCAAGTTCACTGAGCTCACAACGGGAAACTATAACTCTCAACTAAGATTGGACCTCTCAAGGTTAAAAGACTTCCAGAAAATCATAAGATTGTCTAAAGCTCTAGAAGTCAAACTCCAAAGTTCAATACAAGTTGATGAACAAGAGTCAGACGCCCTTCCAAGCTAATCAACAAGTCAGAGGTCAACCCAAGTTAGTCGACTAGCCTGAGTATCAAAACTTTTATGCATTCAAAGGAAAAATATGAAGAAAAAAATTTAGAGACGGTAAAGTTTATACTACAAATCAATAACATCAAAGTTTATTACTTGGTAATTATTATAAAAGTGAATAGCTTAGGGAGTTGACACGAATGTCAAAGTAAAAAAATGTAAGTTAACGTGAATAACAAGATAATAAATCTCTCTAATTATTGATGAACTAAACGATAGGTAGCTGAGTTGTTTTACCCACCAAACTTTGGTTTCGGAATTCATGAATTTAGGGTTTAGGATTTAGGGTTTAGGGTTTAGGATTTAATAATAAATAATGATTGTGTCTGTGTTTGTGATAATGCCATGTTTAACACCTATATTTTATTTTATTTTATTTTTCTAAAACCCCTAATATAAAAATAACAAAACTAGAAAACTACATCAAATGCAAAAGTAGCATTAAAGTTATTTTCATTTCTTTTCTTGGAATTGTAGCATTAAAATTCTTTAATATTAAAAGAGTAAATAGATTTATAATTCTAGATTAAAAAACAATTAATTGATATTAAATTAAGCTATTAACATTTCTAACCTACTATAGAAACTTTTATGTAGATCTTTGTTAAAGAGCTAAAGTTATTTGGGATCCACAAACTTTATAATAAAATCAAAAATCATTCATTAATTTTTTTCACTCAAACATCTTTCTTTTCCTTTTACCTTTCTTTTTTTCTTTTCTTTTTATTTTGGAAAATAGCAAAAGACACAAAATAAAACTCGTTCGACCGACTGAGTATGAGCGATATGATTTGAGGTTTAGTACAACCATACAATGTCAAAAAATAGTAATTCTTGGTTGTATTTCAAGTATCGTAGTCTTTAGACTAGTGGTTGATTCATTTCTTATTAAAACAACACTTCTAATGCAAAACCAAGGGCCCAAGTGAAAATAAGCAAGTTTGTGTGGGTGTTTACTGAATATTAAACTAAACAGTAGATGATAACGAGGATTAAATTAAACGTTGAGTTTTTACCTGCAAACTTTACATCTCTAGCTACGCGACTCTATCAAGTCAACATCAACCAACTATGGATAGAGAACTGCTCATACCCAATCTTGTTTTATAAATTCTTTTAGAGCTAAGCAGCTAAACTTATATTTCTATAGTCAACTGAGACTTAGGTTTAATTCAAGCAATCTTTAAATCCTATGGTGTATCTATGTCTAAGGTTATGGAACAACCTATATCTAGCTTAAATGGTCGGTTTAAATTGACAAGATTAACTTTTGTGAATTGACTTGTATTCTAACTTTCACAACATTAAGACTTTTTAACAGCTTAACTTAAATGGTCGGTATAAATTGACAAGATAACAATGAATCAACAAAAAGAATAGAAACGAGAATGTGATGCGATGCAGTTGAACTGGCACAATTCATATTAAATGTATCTACGCGACCATATCCCTTAAAAAAATTAGCTCATAAGTAGATGAAAATATAAACTTCATTTATTCAACGATCATGTATTACAAGTGTCAATTTCAAATGCTAAAAGACAAGTAAATGTGAAAACGACAAGAACTTTCTTGAGTCAAAAGCCTCACTCTAAGGGACTCACTAGGAAGAATTCAACCTCTTGGAAGGGTGAATCCTCACTCTACACAAGTTCTCATGGGTAAGGGTGACTTGAAGACTACTTCTCAATAGAGGAACTTTCATTCTTGAATAGAAGTCTTGAATGTAATTTTTGAGTTTTCTTCGAAGATGGTTGATTCTATTTTTTTTTTCTTTTTATATAGGCCAAGAAAGTTGAAAGATAGTTGAATTACATGCCTTAAACGTCTCCAAGTGGTTTTGAAGCGGCAAACGATTGAATACTGCAAAACTTGCAAGTTTGAATGATTGAAACGTAATTTGACTTGATCTAGGACATGGTGCAAGTGTGTCACTGATAGTTCCTGCAAAAATTTATAGAACAACTGTAAAGGTTTATAAAACTAGTCTGAATGTTCGTAAACTAACTTAAACCTCACAAATGACATATTTTTACTCATTTTGCCTTTTTTAGTCCTTTTTTTTATATCAAAACATTATACTGAATGACTTTTTTGTTAGAGAAAAATAGTAATATTGATAATGAAAACACACTTTTTTTACATTTATCACAACAAGCTAGGGCCTCACACCAAACGACGCTAGCAACGAGAGCATTCAAGAAAAGGAGAAAGGAGAAAAGAAGAAATTCATTCTTTCAAAGTCTTGTTCATGAAAGAGTGTGCCAAAACATTGTGCAAAACAAATAATGGTAGACAAAATCAACCCTGCATCTTAAGACCTAGCTTCGTCGATGGAGATTAATACTTCAAAGAAGTCCAATGATATATCATCAAGTAGATTAACAATCTTCAGTTACATGATCGTATACAAACCAACTCTAAACATATGGTCATGACTTTTAGGACCTCAAAATCGTGATATCTCTAAATATATTTTAAATTAGAAAAACGCACGAAGTGCAAAGTTATTACAAAGTATCCAATACAACCCAAATGAGAGTGTAAACTCCAACTCAACCCTCAGATCATTGTTACGACATTATCTCATAAAGTATCTTTTCTTTTAGTATTATTTTGATTATCATTAAATTTTATCACTTATATTTAATTGTCATGCAATTCATTAGTAAAATTGTATTTCAATAAAAATTAAATATTTAGAATGTGGTCCTCGTTCTACATCCTTTCTTTTTTTTTTCTTTTTTTTTTGGTTCAATTATCTCTTATTTCCATTCCATTTAAGCTAAATGGCTTTGAAATTGTGGACTATAAGCTTTAACCATTTACGAATAGTTGGGTATTAAATTGTGGAGCCTAATGGACACTTGTCCATAATTGGTGGTCCCACGTCGTCCATTGCTTTTGATGAATCCTATTGTTCCCCTATAGACTTAATACAACCACATGTCGATATTATTGTTTTTTCAATAATAAATTCTTAACTAATCCTTACACATTAGCCTTTTCATTAAATATTAGTAGAAAAATTAATCTCAAAAATAAATTTTAAAATGTCAAAGAGATGAGCCATTAGACATAAAAACCAAATGGGCACAAGCATAAAATTAAAAAATGTGACTCTCATAACGATTATTTTTATGTCAAACCAACAATGTTCACAACTTTATTCTTATTAATTTATTTTTCTTTATTTATTTATTTTTACACCATCTGAATTAGCTTGCTTGTGCGCACTCTAACTAATCTCCAGAAATAATTCATCCAATCCTACGTCATTCAAGTAGATGGTCATCAAGGCATGAAAAAGAAATGAAGTTATCATGTACATTATACAACTTGAAGCTATTATTTCAACAAAGAGAAACCTTAATCATAGAGAACTTCGGCACAACAAAAGGCTTCAATATAGCCACCGCCCGAAGTCTCGCAACAATGGCAGTAACTCAATTTGATTTGCAAATTACAAAATTTACATAGCGGTTGTTGAAGTGTTGAGTTTTACCTATTTCCATTTTCCAGGGTGCTATACAAAGTTCCCCTTAAATAGTGTCACCAATCAAAATCCTACCTCAGATCGATAACGTCAAACTTCGCATTTGGATTCATCAAAACATGAGAGCAGTGTTCGTAGAGTGGACTCCCATCCTCAGGCTCCTCATGGGGATGAAATCCGCGCTGTTGGCAGTTGCGGATGACTGATACGCCGCCTGGATCGGATAGATGAAATATTCCATATGGACTGCAATAGCATTGGCATGTATTAGCAAATGATATAAATACAAGATTGGAGAAACCAAAACAGTGAGAGTTGAATGAATGGAGGGGGAAAACACACCTTGACGCATCGGTTGGAGCCATGACGATTGCAATTGCTTCTGGTAGCATAATCTGAAGAAGCGAAAAATAAAATCCTTAGAAGAGGGTAAAGAAACTAGAACAGGAAGAACAAATAATGCAACCCGGAAAACCGACAAAGAAGATTAAAGTTTTCACAGGTTAGGACTTCAATTTCATGACCGAACTTTCAACGTTATGAAAATAACTAAACTTGTTCTTTGAGTGAACACTCGGAAAAAATATATCCGTTCTGAAGAACAAAAATGAGTAGAATTGTTAGCATACCTGGTACGAGTAATGCGTGTGCAAATCCACAGATGACATGAAACAGGTTTGTGATGGGTGTGTCTGAGAATCAAACAAGAATCAGAGACATGAAAAAGTAAAACAGAAGTTTCTTCTACAGATAATACGAGCCAATAGAAACGTTAACGACATTCCCTATTATTTATAAAGACGATAACGACACTCCCTCCACTTGTTATAACGATAGTAATTGCAGTCCAACATCCTATCAAGGAAATGCTTTGCTTTTATCTTTAGACTGAATATAGTCGATGAGTATTCTACAGTAACCCTATAAGGTGAGAAGATAAGCATCATGCCAAAAGACACAAGGATTGTAAAGAAGACTAGAGACGGAGGAGAAAAGTTAAGTCTTTTGGGTAGTTATGAGCTGTGGTGGGTAGTTACGAAATTTTGTTGGTAGTTATGGGCAGTTAAGGAGGGTTATACTTATAGATATCTCCATTGTCTTATGTAATGTTAGTCTATATGTGGAATATGGCTTGTCCATGAGCAAAAAAGAAAGTAAACTTTGGTGAGAGGTTAGAATGTCTATCTAGATTAACCTTCTCTTATGTGCCAGAGAAGGTTACCGTAATTTGCTTTCTGTTTTATCAGTATTGTAAATTGTAATGGGACTACGGAGAGCGTACTATGAAAAGTAAATACAAAAACAAATTATTTGTGAAGCATCAATAGAATCAAGATAATCATCACAAGTTTTCTAATTCTGCGTTCTCCAATTCTATAATCATAGATTCACACTATCTATTGCGTAGAGAGCCAGCAAGCTTACATGGATCCAACCAAGAGGGAAAAGTGATAATCTGTCTTGAACTTCAAATATTTCCTCTTCGTTCAACGTCTGACACTGAACATTACAAAAAGAATTATTTCTCAGTATTGATTAAAGGCAACAGTCGTAACTACTGAAGCTTAATCAAGTAATCCTGAAGTCAACTATTACCATATATGAACCAGTAGCATAGGAGTGTACGTAAAAGTAATAGAAAATGCCCAAACCATAAAACAATTAAAACTCAAACATATGCACAGCCTACTTCAACTTACATGTTCAAAGCTACAATCACCATTCACCAGTCATACGAAGACTAAACATTCAAAAGCAGTGAAAATCAATAACATGGAAAACATGGCTAATTTAAACTTGAAACAATTGAAAAGTAATTATATTCTTACGGAATCTGATGTTGATTCTTGCTTTGGGATTATGAGCGTAGATATGTAAAAAATCCTGTTTTTCTGCAAATATATAATGAAGTATGAGAGCATATTAGAAAATCATTAAAAAGAAATTACATTAAACCATTAATTTGTTCTTACCAGAGAGCCAGCTAAAACACCACAAGTTTCCAGATTCTTGTTTGTATTTTCCCGAGCCAATCTCAAGAAGTCATCAAGCATTTTTACTGGCTGCAGCAATAAGTAAAAGTAACCAATATCATATTGAAAGGTATACATGTTTGCAGCATAGACATAGCAAAAGGAATCACTACATATAGCAATAGGAAGTAGTGAATAATTGCTTGCTTTCTGAAGTTATATAACAAAAATAAAAAAGGCCTACAATGTGTAAACGTTGAAACGATTCAGACTCATCCTGCGATTGCTTTGCCACTCCAGGCCTTGGATCCGCAACTTTAGATGGGGGAATTGTCGCATACTCCTGCTGAACCTTAGCAAGCACAGGAGGAGGAGAAGGTTGTTTGAACAATGGGAAAGGATCCTCCCTTACTTCTGTTATCAACGGAGGAGTAGACATGTCTGCGGGATGAGGCCATCTACCATCATCTAGTGAGAGCACTGACTCCATCACTGACATAACACCCCCTGGACCACTATCTTTGTGTGCCACTAGATCACATTCTTCACTTTGATTCAGTCTGAAAGAATTTGAAGGCAGAGAATATTAATATCTTTTACGTGTTTGTCATCAGGAAAGAAAACATTCAAAACACAGAAAACAAGAATGTTAAGTTTTCAACAATAGTACGAGTTATACACGCCTCTAACCTTGAATCTTCAGGAGTAAAGTCCTGATTTCTTGGGTATTGAATCTGTACAGAACAATAGGATTAACCTGTTAATGAATTTTGGAATTGGCAGAAACAAGAGATAACAACATGAAAAGGGAATATGCAATAACTCACCTTATCTGTACTTGGCCCCTTCCATTGGCCCTGAAGACCACTGGGTCCCAAAATAGAATGCCTAGATAAAGTTTCAGGTTTGGGAAGCGGTACATTAAGAGACCTGCATATTTCCAGCACCAATTATCAGATCCTTTGTCCATGTTTATTAAAACTGGTGACCATATAAGTATGCGTAGAATTGTATTCTTATGGCGCCCATTCAAGTTATGACAGTGTATTATTTAATCCCTTGTACTGAAACTGTCTTTCTATTCAATCTTGAGGACAGCTGCAGAAGAACTTTGACATCATCAACATACTTTCTTTTTTCGGTCAACTTAAGTTCAGAATGCAAGTGATAGCTAGTGCCATTTTGTCTTCTACTCTCTATCTAACTACTTGAACCACAAAATGACCTCTTCTTTCTTAGACTAGAACATAAATATTGGAATCATTTTTATTATAAAAAGAAACAAATATTGGAATGATTTATCTCCCTATATCATCAAGAGAAGTATTTATATTTACTACTATGCCCTTGTTCATATAAAAGTATGCGAAATAAAGGGGAAAGGAGTCTACTCACAGAGTTGAGAACTTTTTCTCAAGCCTTAAGGAACTTGACTGTGAAACTTGCCCTCGGTTATCACTATACCGCCATGAAGATTGGGGACGTGAATTCACATGCTAAGAATCAAGAGAAGGGAGGAGGTGAATTACAAAAGTTCAATCACAAGAAATATAATAAATAACCACATGCCCATGGAGAAAATTTGAAAGAAATCAAAAAAGGAAAAGAAACTCAAAATAATTGCTAGAATTTCCATTTACAACTGCATTTACAAGCGAAGAGTATCATTAGAAAAATTGAAGGTTATACCTGCTTTTGATCCAACATTAACGAATAATTTCCATTCGCATATGGCTGTTCCTTAGGATAAGGCCGGAAACTGTTTGAAACACTTCCTTGCTCGTCAGGTGGAGGAAGACGCGGCCGTCCATACACTTTCTCCAGTTCATTTACTCGGCGATCAAATTCGGGCTTCAAGGACTCAAGTTCATCCACCACATTCAATAGTTTCTGGCAAGACAACATGAAGCAACATGACACAACAGTCGTACACCATTCTTGGAAAAGGAACGAGATGTGCAGTTCTAACTCACCTTCTTATAGTATATCTTCTCCTTTGGGAAAAAAGCTTGATAATCACGATGCCGTGGTATAGTTTCAGAAACCAAGCTGAGAAAATAAGAACAAGTTGAGAAGCGAATTCCTACACAAAGAATCAACAACCCTAGGCAATGAAAATACAAGTATCAACTAGAGCCTTACCTTGAAAACCTAAGAAGTATAATGAACAAATCCACAACATTATTCTCTTCCCGATAAATATCAGCCTGCCATTATGAGAAAACGAACTCAATTACATCAAAACACAATGAGAGACACGGATAAAAAGATTCATGGCAACAAAGCACAATTCTAATACTTAAACCACCGATAAAGAAAACTGAACGAAAATCACTTCAACGTCGATATAGAGAAAGAAATGAAAATAAAAAAAAACTTCGAATTAATCATCAACCATTAGCAATTCAGCATCGATAATCAAATATAACAATCGAAAATAACGATTCCCAAAAGATCACCTGTTTTAAGAGATTATCGGCGATCCGGAAGTAATTCCGGAGGGGAATTCGATTATCAACGGCAACTTTCCGCGCCTCCCTATCGATGTTGATCTTCATCTTCAATTGAAAACAAAAGATAGCAATAAATCTGAAGAAATTTCAGTAGAAACTCGTGTATGAATGAATCGGTGTGTCGTAAACCAGATTGTTTTGCTTAAGCGCGAAGAATCAATGTGGGACCGAAGAATTGAAGTTGAAGCTGGAACTTGAATGTCGACATGATGAGGTTGCAGTCTTAGAGGAGAGGATTCAGGGCTTTGGCCGTGAAACTTTTCGAGAGGCGAACTCACAATCGCGACTTGGTACACGCAATTTCTTCCTTGACCCGACTTGCCGATTCGTCGTTTTAGCGATCTGTCGTGTCATTTTTCGACATGTAGTTTCGTATATAAATCCTCATTTTTTTCTATATGGAAACCTCTCTTATTTTTTTGAGAAAAATATATTTTTGTCCTTACTTGTAGGGGATTCTTGTTTACATATAATATACAAAGATGACCTGAATTTTGAGGGCTTAATGCATTTTTTATTATTTTTTAAAATAATGAAAGATGGCTTTTTCCGTTGTCAAAGCTCTCGTCAAAGAAAAAATTTAACGTTGCATTCATTGCACATTTGTGATAAGAGTACTCAAAGTCTCTTGATCGTGTCTAAATTCACAATCATCTACATTGTGATTGGGCTAAACCAAAAATTGGAGTTCATGCCTCATGGTAGAGGGGACTTTCATCATTTGTAATACTTCATTTATGGTGTGTGTGGCATAATATTGATAAACTACGATACATTTAGTACACTATGACAAGAAAAAAGGTAATACAGTGATACTTCGTTATTTTAAAAATTTCGAACAAGCGCTAGGTTATTCCAAGAAAAAAACTATGTCGTTTAATGATGCAACATATGAAAGAGTTACATATCATTTATTTAAATATTGAAAGATGTTTAGAGACTCAAAATATAATTTAAATTTGGTCGACTATTTCCCTAAAAAGAAAATTGGAGGTTTATTCTCGTATATGGATAATTTTTCTGCATCCTTTCATTGTTTGTATATATTTAATGATGGTATGAGTCTATAAGATAACATAATATTGTCTTATAAATATCCTTGGACAAGACCAGCCATTAGCATGTTCAATTTAGATTGTAATCCTTCAAAAACCCTACAATTTAGGGACCCAATAAAGCTTACAATTTAGGGTCCGTGCGTGCATGCATATAGAACACGGGAATCTCTTGTTTGTGTCCTTTTATTATTTACCATACAATAAGCATTAAGGTGGGAAGTCTATAAAATAAGGTAATATATCTTATGATATACCCCCCGGTATCTTCTTCTATATGCTATTTATGGGCCGCGGCCCGTTTTATACATTTGAGAAAAGCCCAAATTAAAGCCCAACTCAGGCTCATAACCACACAATTCACAACTCGAATTACATAAAATAGCCTCGTTTATTTATGATACTTAAAAAAAAATTGTTTTAAATGATAGAGCTACTGAAAATATTTATAAGTATAACAAAATTTACTGACTAGACTACTATTTGTATCGAATCTTTTAGTTATATTATGAAAAACATGATATGGTGTGAATGTTTTACTATGTTTGATTGATTGATAGCTTGATAATGACGAAACTTACGAGTTATGTTATAAAATTACTGTTTGTGTCCAATTACGGTTTGTCGCTAATAATTGTGACATATTATTATATTTGTAAATAATGTGGCTCATTTTGTTATATTTGAAAACAACCATATTTTTCATTCACATGCATGTCTATAATCATTCCAAATCAATTTAATATTTATGTTCATACTATCAAAATAAAATTAATTGATGCTACACGATTAAAACCACATTATCTAATAGTGATTTTTATAAAACCACTTTTAAACAAAATAGTTTTAAATTTGTACTTTGTATAATACAGAATTACAACATCTAAAACCACTAAACTAAATGTACTGTTTCATACATTATGTTTGAATAATTAATACGAACCATGTTAATACAATATCCATAGTGAGATAATGAAGGTTTTCAAAGCAATAACCTAACAAGGCCTAAAATTAAAATGGAAAATCCAAGAGCTGCCTTGTTGGAAGCCCTACGAGCATCGTCTCTTTCAGCATTTATATGTTCTAGCACATCAAAGTTTCCTAAGTAAACAAAAAATGAATGTCAACGTTCTATAAACTAAAATACTTACGGATAATTGTATCGATTCAAACTATAGACTTTTGTATGTGCACAAAAAATAATACTTTAAAAGAAACTTAATTGAATGTTTGAAATAAATAGCGAAATTGTGAGGTATGTGAGTGTTATATAATTGCTTTTTCACAGTAGAGTTAACAATAAATGAAGTTAATGCTTTTTCGGTGTGGTGTTCATGAATTCCTTGAGTCAAACAATCCTGATTTCAACTTCTTACTGAGTTGTCGTAAATTTGTGGATAAAAATGCAGGTATTCTTTAGTATTTATTTGGTTTTTGTTTTTGAAATTAAACTTATTCTCTCACTTTCTTGCAGTAAAAGAGTTAAATTACCGGTCAAAGTCCTAAAGTACCAAAAAAAAATTGTTTTAAAAAACTACTTTTTAAATGTTCAAAACTTTAATTGGGTTTTTTAAAACACGGATTATATATATATGATAGGTTTAAAAATTTAAGAACTTGTTTGTTAACCATTTCTTATTATAGATTGCATATTTTCTGAGAAATAGTTGAATATTTAGCTAATTCTAAAAACAAAAATTAAAAACTATTTTAGTATTTTTTTAGTTTTGAAAGGCTTGCTTATTTAAAATACGGAAAAATACCTAACAAAAGAAACAGTACCTCTCTGTGGGCCATAGCCACATCCAGCGTGGATAGTATCCCTAACATCCTGCAGGGTGGCCCTATTGTAAAACAAGAAGTTGCTAAAAATGCCATTAATGCAATCCAACACCAATTGCGTTTCACTCAAACACGGTCCGTTGCAATATTCCTCCGTTTTCTCTAGTGGTACTGCCAGATTCCCACTCTCCGTTAATCTACACGATTCTTCACACGCGCTGTATATCTGTATTTATTTGTTTATTATTATTATTATTATTATTATTATTATTATTATTATTATTATTTATAAATTCCTAGTTTGGTTATGCCATATTAGTTTTTTTTTTTTTTAGATTTTGAATTTCATATTTTCAAAATCTTTATTTTCACGATTCATTTTGGTATTTGGGCTTTTAAAAAACAATGGATCGTTTTTCGTTTCTTAAAAGGTAATTATAGAAAACAAAATATTTGTGTTTATTTGATCTCTGAACTTGTGAAATGGTCTATATAGATCTACGTACTTTGATTTGATTGTGTATGTAATAATTTTTTGTCATATTTAAAAGTTTTAATAATTAATTAATCTACTAGATACAAAACTGAAAGTTGAAGAGTCTATTATAAACTCGAGAATTAAATAGATACAAATTTGATGTTTAATATGGAACTAAATTAAACTATAATTTAGCATTATAATTTTTTAAAAAAAACTTAAAGTATTATGAAATCGATTAAATTACAAGTTTAGTTTCTTAACTTCGAGATTCGTGTTAATTCAAGAAAAATTATTATATGTGGCAAAAATGTCAAAAATATTTATAATATACTGTAAAATTTTAGATTCTGTCAACGATAAACATTGAATGACTTTTATCAATGTCTATTTGATAGACGTTGATAGAACTTTATTAATTTATATCATTAATAGAATGTGAAATTTTGCTATATTTTGTAAATATTTTGGTTCATTATGCTATATTTGAAAATGTCTTTTTATTTAATGAACAAACTTCTAAAAAATGTCCAATCAATCTCTAAACTTTTAAATTGTGTCCAGTAAACTATTGTCAACTTTAATTTCTAAAAGTTGGTTGATCAAATAGATATAAATTTGAAAATTTTATGTTTATTGAAATTTTAAATTTTCAATTTTGTGGCTAGTAAATTTATATTTTAAAAAATCAATGAACTCGTTGATAAAATTTGTAATTTAAAAAAGTGAGAGACCAAATAATTAAGAATATCAAAATTTGTGGACTAAATATGCAATAGAACCTAGAGAAGAAAATTAGAGATGAAAAGACAATAAATATGAAAATTTAGAAATAAAATTAGACATACATATCTGTCATTAAAGCAAAGCAATGCTTTGGCAACAATCTCAGGTGGGTTCTCAAAGCCTATTGAACTACCTGATGAACCGCTTTCAATATCATCACATTTTCCTGCAAAAAAAAAAAAAAAAAAAGAAGACTTCATTTTAATAGATAATATGAAAATTATGGGATGTTTAGCACATTATACCAATAAATTTGTGTTTATCACCTCTTTCTTTTTTATGTTTTTAAAATTGATCTTTTTTTCTCTCAATTTTCAATTGTTCTAATAAAAAACATTTAAATTATGTCAAAATCTAAAAATTAATTTTATTTTTCTAATTTTGTTTTAGTGTTACCAAAACAGATATAGCTTAATGTACTATCAATATTGAGGTCAGAGATTCAACTTTTCACCTCATATATTGTTAAAAAAAAAAAAAAACTTGGCTTGAAATTTATTGGTGAAGATAAGTTTATAAGCATAATTTTAAAAATAAAAACTAAGTTCTTGTTCAAGCATATAAACACATCTTTTACCTTTATATTTTTTTCATTACTATATATTTTTTACCAATGTTTTAAAAAACCAAGTCAATTCTTTAAATGTAAAAAAAAAAAGTCGTTGAAAAACAAGTTTATGAACTTTGTAATTTGACTAATAATTCAACTTTTTAACTTAAAGAGATGAAAATCATTATAAGAAACCGAGAGAAAATAAGTTTAATTTTAAAAAACAAAGAACAAAACAGTTACGAAACGGAGAGCACAAGAACCTTAGCTAGTTTTATATATGGAGAGAGAGTGAGATTCAAAATTCTGATATTCTTATTAAAAGAATATTGTTTTACGTCAGTTAAACTATGTTCACGATGATATTAAATGAAATAAGAAAAATATTATAAAACGAGATAGATATAATATATGGATACACATTACCATACAAACAACCATAAGTGAGAAGGTAGACGAGGAGAATAGGTGGAAGGGGGAGTCTAGCAAAATGCAAGAAGAAGAGAGCCATAGTTGATGTAATTTGTGAAGAAATTAAAGATATGAAAATGCAAGGTTCTTTCACATCTATATAGTTTGATTGGATCCATTAGCTTGAAGACATTAACAAAGGATATATTGTGAGGTAAGAAAATGCTTATGGTTTGGTGAGGGAAAGGAATTATGGGGAAGAAAACATTGAGAAATGGTAAGAATTTAAAGAAAAAAAATGAGATTGAGAAGTTGAACTACAATTTACCAAACCCTTATTTGCCACTTCAAGAAATTAGTCTTGTATCCCTTCTATCCAATTGAAACCTAATGAACCAAAAAGTGTGTGACATGATTCAACTTCAAGGAATTGAGGGTTGGCCAAGATAAGTTAAAAATTCATAAAAGAGCTTCAAGTCTAAACGAAACCGTAAGACAGCATAGGTGAACGGAGAAAAGTCAAAGTCTTGAGTTTAGACTGATCAACCGAGTAAGTAAGTATATGCATTAATCAAGAAATAATGAAGTTGAGCACAGTCTAACATCTTGCAGTCTTGAACATTGAAAACAACCCTAATAGTCTAGTAGTAGTCTAGTACCATATGTGATTGTGAAGGGGGTGATATTATATATAATCCTTATTTGACGCTCCAATAGAGAGAATAAGTAATCTTCAAATAAGAGCTATAATCTTACTCATTATATGTTTAGTTGAACTATACACAACATCATAGTGCGATAGGTTCAAGTCACGTCAGTGTGAGAATTTTTTATGTACATGTTAGTTTGTAAAGCGAGATTAGACAACAAATGCGTGTGAGATTATGAGATTATTTGTATAATTTAGTTAACATACATATTTATTTTTAGAAATACAAAAAAAAAACGTCTATCTTCATAATAAAAAATAAAACGAGTATCAGTCATCGTCTAACGAGCTAATCAATTTGTAACAATACTATATCAGTGTTTAACTTTTATAGTTTGATTAACTATGTCTTATATATTATTGTACGTGCTCTAAATAGTCACTTTAGAATTATAATATAATAAGAAGGTTTTTTATTCATATTTTGAAATAAAACTACGGATCTTCGAAAATGTTCTCTCACTATTTAAAAACGAACTTTTCTTATTTTGTATTGAATTTGACCTAATACCTCAACTCCTTGCTATACTTATTAAAAATCCTATTTTCTATTTTTCTTAAATATAAATATACAAACTCAAATTGTTATAGCCCTAAACTATACTTATACGCCACTCGTTTAAAAATTGAAATCATATTATATCCCAAGTCAAATTTGATTTCGATAATACAAATAATTTCAACAATCTTCATTAAAAAGAAAAAAAAAATGGTCTTGGAATTAATTTAGCTGCTAAAAATTGCACAATTAAATGAATCCTTCCATAGACCTTTTTCCTCTTAGAATTCTTCTCAATAGCCTTTTAATTCTCTATTAGTTCTACCTGTGTTACCATAAAACCCAAACTCAAATTTTACTCTAAATAATAAATAGAGTTTAATCATTAAAAAAAATAACAATAATTTTAGTTTTAAATCCGATTTTTATTTTTTCTTACCATATTGCCCTTCTCGGATGTGCAGACTGGCCTCCTTGGTGGAAGCTGTGGCTTTGGGGTCCTCTGGTAATTACAACAAAAACAAAAAATTTTGGTCTATGTATTTTGATTTAATCCTTTAAAATTAAATTGTAGGGAAATTGATTCAATTGTGATGATGATTTTTATATTTTCAAATTTTACAATGAAAATACTAATGAATAATGTAAAAGATTTCAAAAGATTAACAATAAATTAGAGGTTAATAATAAATTTAAAGTTGATTAAAAAATATATATAAACTAAAATGGAACATTTTGAGAGTATTTAATTAATTACCTGAAGTTTAGGCTGTAGTTTTTCAATTGCCACATTGTTACATAACCCCGCTCCCTGCTGCTTAACGAGCCCCCAAATTATATATTAGAAAATTATTTTAAACAATAAAACAGTTCAAAATATTTTATATATAAGTATAACAAACATTACAGTATATCAATAATTGACTCTGATATACTATTATTTGTGTCTATGCATAGATAGTATATAATTTTCTAAAACCAAAAACTAACATCGTTGTTCTTCGTTGATAGACTAATATTTTGTTATATAATTTTCTAAAACCAAATAAAATGAATCGTACAATTAGAGATAACATCTTTGAACAAAAAATTCAAGTCCCGTTTGTTAACCATCTGGTTTTTAATTTTTTTTTGTTTTTGAAAATCAAACTTATTACTACTTCTACATCCAAATTTCTTCTTTTTTGTTGTTTACTTTTTTTCCAATGATTTAAAAATTAAGACAAATTTTGAAAACTAAAAAAAATAGCTTTTAAAAATTTATGTTTTGGTTTTAAAATTTGATTAAGAATTCAACCATTACATATTAGAAATATGTAAAACATCATTAAAAAAAAAAAAAAAAAAAAAAAGAGGTTTAATTTTCAAAAATAAAAAACTAAAAGGAGAGAGTTACCTTGCACAAGGCCCAGTCTGCGGAATCAAAGAAAGCACGTTCATGATCCTATTTATAGCAGTAAAAACCAAATTATGTTAACAAAACTCACAAAGAGGAATTGATTATTTAAAAAGCAGGTGAAAGTGAAACCACTTCCATTTATTTATTACCTTTGAAATCAATGGCTTCTTTTTTGGAGCAAGTCCTCCATATCTATTCCCACTTCCTCCTGTTACTTCCTGTAATTCAACGTATTTTTGCCTCAATTTTTTTAAAAAAATATAATCCCAAACTACTGCATTTTAAAAAGTTTCAATTTACATCCACGTGTTACGACGCTCGTACCAAAAAAATATGTAAAAACAAGATAGAAAATTGACATGATGACTAATGTGTAAAAATTGATCGGTTAATTAATTTTAGCCATATGTAACAATGGACTTATATGTTTTAATTCACGTATCGATTTTCATTATTTATATTAATGGAAATATACACTTAGTGTTGGGAAGAATTTTACTAAACCCTTATTGGAAAATATTTAACCTAATAAATATATATTTTTTTTTAATAGTGTTTAATAAGGAGACCACAATAAATATGACTTATTGAAATGTTGGAAAATACTTTACGTGGGAGGAGAAGTATCCTATTAAGTATTAATTACTCCCAATTTTTTTATAAAAAAAAAAAAAAAAAAAAAAAAAAAAAAAAGAAACCATTTTTAGAAATATATATATATATATATATATTAACCGTGACTTCAACGTAAAGGAACTCATTCTTTAGATGGAAGCAATCAACATTTTTGGTTAGGGGAAAAAAGTTAATTTTCTGTTTCTCAAGTCAAGAGATTGCAATCTTTATTTTTCATATATATATATATACAATCACAGTACTTTCGAGATGATAAAAATAAAATAGGTTAAATTACGAATTCCGTCTCCTAAACTTTAAACTTATATCTATTTTAATTTTTCAACTTTCAAGATTACAAATTGAGTCTCGAAATTTTTAAATATCTTAAAATTCACGGATGTATTTAAATACAAAATATGATCTTTGGAAAACATATGTAAAATTCAAATTTTGTATCTAAAAATTTAACTAGTTTTCTACATTTATAAAAAATTAAAAACTTATAACTTATAACTTATAACTTATCTGACCCACAAAATTGAGAATTCATTGACTTATTATAAAATTGAAGGCTTATGGATTTATTAAACACAATTGAGAATTCATAAGATCATATATGCACATATGTCAATTTATTGGTATTAGAAAAAAAAAAAAAAACAATACAACATTGTCGACAAGTGTTTAGCTCAACTGAGATCAGTGTACGTTAAGTAGGTATGAGCGTAATAGACTGAAGAACCAAGCCAACCGACCAAAATCAATCAAATTGAAGGCGTCTGATCGGTGATAAGGAGTTTTGTCAAGAGTCGATTTGTAAAAAATCCAAACTAATTACATTTTAAAATAAATTCAAAAGCTTAAACTGACCTAGACCGACTAATGATCTATTTGTACTTCTTTATGATTAGTGTCGATTTGAACATTTACTAAATCGATCATAATCGGGTTGATGATGATTTGATAACTCTCATATATCAATGATCACTCCTTACGCTAAGGATTAAAGGTTTGTGGGTAAGAATCATTTGACTCTACCGACAAATTCAAATGAACCAAAACGATGACACAACGGCCAAAGCATGTGGGAGTGTGCCGTTTGATAAATAGTTGACCTTCATAATCACAGCTTTGTACTATTAAAGTGTGGGACCTGATTCATCTTTTGTCATAATATATTTATAAATATTTTTTACTTATAACTTTGATCAATGTTATCTTTAACCTTGTAAATTTTTTTAGATATTTGAATATTTAATTTTGTATCAAATATAATTTTTAATTTTAAATATCAAATAAATTTGGGTCCAAACAGTTATAGTTACACTTAAAAGTTCTCAAATATATTAATAACCTAATAAAAACAAAATTTAAAATTTAGTGTTCTATTAGAAATTTTCAAAAATTTAAGAAATTATTCCACACAAATACACAAAATTTAGTGACTAAACTTTTAATTTAATCTTTATGTTTCTAACACCAATATTTATTCATTAAATTATAACATTTTAAATTTCTTTTAAGATGACTTTATATTTGAAAATTAAAAACTTGGAAAACCATTTTTGTAAATATTTTTCATTTTCTTAATCCTCATTAACAAATTGTTTTTTTAATGATTTATATTTCTATTTATTTTTAAATTGCATTATTAATAGTAATTCTATAGCTTGAATTTATAAACGAAACATGTTAATAATTAAAATATAAAATCTCAAGCGGTTAATTTTCTCTTGTAATTTCAACAAAAAATAAAAAAATAAAATAAAAATCAGTTTTCAGTTTATTTTTCCCTCTTTTGGATCAAATCAAACCACGTCATATTATCGAATATTAAAAAATGCAGTTCCAAGTGGCATAATGAAACAAGGTATTATATTAAAAAAAAACTATTAAAAAATGAGGAATTACCTCCCAAAAAATAAAAAGACAAGGTGAAAAACTTGGTTCTAATATTCGAAAAACGTCGCTTTTTATCAAAAAAAATTTTTTGAGAAAAACGTTATTTTAGCCCCTACACTTTAGAATCGATTCAATTTTAGTTACTACTTAGCTTATGAATGAATTGTCTTAAATGTAGGCACGAGTGTTAGTTTTTGTTGATTCTTAAAAAAATTGTCTATGACATACAACTAATTATAGTATTAGTGTCCAATTATAATAATCGTTATTTTCAATCTTTATAACATACAACTAATTATAGTATTAATATTTTAAATTCATCATTATAATATTTATTTTTTCTAATTCATACTAAATAATCTACACTCTAATCCGCATTAAACTATTATATATGTTTGAAAATCTCATATTGAAAAAATTAAAACAACTCAAATTTTTTTTATAAAATAGATAGACAATTCATCTTATTACTAATTAATTTTAAAATGAAAAATTATACTATAAAATATTTTATAAATAAAAACTATAATAATCACTAACTATAATAACCGAACAGGATTTAAAACTCTAAACAATCATAATTTCACCGTGCATCCAAAGATTTAGAAACGACACAGCCCATTGAATATTTTTATGGGGCCACCAACCAAAGCCACGCAAATTTCATTGGTGGTCATGTATTTGGCATTTCTTTTTTTCAAACAAAAATAAATTTACCTTTAATAAAATAAAAGTAAAAATTAGCTAAAAAAGAAAACGGCTTAATTCTATGTTTTTCTTACCTTTTTTTTACTTTAATGGTCACCATTAATATGTTACAATAAATTTATTAAGTATTTAATTAGTTTAAACTTGTCTCACTTTGGTCAAATTACAAAATTAATCAATTTAATAGTGAGTAAGTAAAATTAATTTTTAATAATACATATTAATTAAATTTGAAATTAAAAAAATTCTTAGATATAGCATTCATTTTTTAAAAAAAACTAAATAATAAATTTATTAGACATTAATTGTAGTGAGATTCCAAATTTTTTAATTGATGACGCTCATAAATTTTCCAGCTTTTCAAATATATTAATAACGTATTTAGACCAATCTAGATAGAGAAAATTGGTAGACCAATCATGTAATTCTACTAAACTTGTAATTAGACTCAAATAAAACTCTTAATATTATTATTAATAAAAACTAAATATTAAGTGCGAAACGATATTATTTAAATTTATGTGGAAATAAATTTAATAAAAAATAGAATTAAAATGTACCTTGTTTTGATGGAAAGGGAAGTAGTTTTCTTCTCCGTCTCTTTGATGATCCGCCATATATATTTTCCTATTTTTTTTATTAAAAAATATATAAAAAGAGTCAATAAACATCCGCCATGGTTAAGGAAAAGGAAGCAAGAACTTCAGGGATTCAGAAACAGAAATTGAACTCGACTCGGCCGAGTCGTCGTAGGGCAACGACTCGGTCTGGAAATCAAAATTAATTTTGAAAAATTAATGAATTCCGTTCGAATTGTGAAGAGGAAAAAAGGAGTTCGGCCATGGCGTGAAGGAAGAAGAAATTTTAGAGAGAGAAGTACCTGAGAGAGGAGATAGAGAGAGCTAAAATGAAAATTAAAATTAAAATAAATAAATAAAAGAAATGGATAGATGTGGAAGGGGAAGAATAATAAGGAGCGGTTGAGTAAAGAAGATGTCTCACGAGGATTTATACACAAGATCAATTTGAGGTTATATACTTTTTCTCTTTAAAATTTTATATATATATATGTATATATATATATATTACAAGAAGAAAATTGTCGGTGAAATTTGTCAATTTTCAAAAATTAAATATAGAGTTGATTTTTTTTTTTTTTTTTTTGTTAATGGATGATGTGATAAAAGTGTGTTTGCACGAGGATAACGGTTAAATTAGCTTGGTTTATAAAAGACGTTTGGACGAGAAGTGATTTATATGCTTAATTTTAAAATTAAATGATTATCAAATGAAACTCTAGTGATTTGGAGATAAAAAATAAAAAAAATAACAAGTTTCAATTTTAAAAAAAATACCGAGACTTCAAATATGATCTTTCTCCACTAGAGTTTCTTTTTGGGGTTTTTTTTAATATAGAAAAAAAACAAACTATTTAAAAAAACACTAAAAGACAAAAATCGATTACACTTATTTTTCTACGAGAATGTAAATATTTTGTATTTTTTTATTTTTGATAATTTTCCTTTTATTTTTAAAAATCAAGTAGAGATTTTGAAGCTTCATTCTTTTACTTTTATATATTAAAAATAAAAATAAAAACGTTGGGTCAAATTATACAATGAAATTGTCGGTTTTATTTTCTAGAATAAAATAAATATTTGTTGTTTGACTCTCTTAATATTTGAATAATCTCATAAATTTGTCAACCGAAGACTTAGCCAATGAGCCGCCCAATCTTCCTTCATCTGAAACTCCCAGATGACACGTTAAGTTTTAAAAGTTATAATATAGTTTCGAATTCAAATATCATTTTATTTATTTTTAGAAATCTAAAAATAATTACTAATTAATATCATAAATTCCAATAAAAGGCAAATATGAGCTTCAATTATCATAATGCAACATTGAATTTTTGTCCTTTTAAAAATTTTAATTTGCTCGATCATTTGCTAAAAGCACAAAATAATACAATTGGGATGAAATTCTTATAAAATGTCAAATTGAACTTTGATTATAAGTATTGTTACTATTAAACTTTGAAACGACTAAAATTGTTATATAAAGTAGGTTATACAATTTAATTTGTAATATAAATCATTAAAATTTTGATGTATTTATTTTTATTTTTATTTATTTATTTTTGGAATATTGGAAACTTTTTTCTTAAAGAAAATAAAAATTCAAATACCAAACACCCGAACTTTGACAAATAAAAATCCGGTATCAAATCCGTGGTCAAAAAATAAACACGTGTTGTATTGATTGTTAGGTGGAAAATTAGGCCATTAATCACTAATGTTCCTTTTTAAACTAATAACACAATTAATGAAAATGTTTGATAAAAAAAATTTATTGGTACAATTCAACTGATCTAGGATAATTAATTAGATTAAAACCTTCTCAAATTTATGAAATATAAAAATACCAAAGTATTTTCAATATTCCCAAATTTATTTTTTTATGAGTATTAATTAATCCAATTAATTATATAACTATCTTGATCTAACTAAAACCTCATAAATCCAACGGTGCCAACAAGGGGTTATTATTTCTTTCTTTAAAGAAATTAATAGAGAGATTTTATTCATTTATTGTTTTTTTTTTAAAAAATTGAAAACAGTGCTAAGTAATTTAATTTTATGGAATGGATTTATCAATAAATATCAATTGGCACACAAAAAATAAAAGATAAGAAATTGACTAAAACCATAAAAGCCAATTCAACTTAATATTGAAGTTAAGATTTCATGTTCTTGAAATATTGTTTTCTGGTTGCATATTGGCTATTAATAATTTCACATGGATAGATTTAAGTTGTCATTGTCCAAAGTATAAGGACAAAAATTATATATTTCATATATATTAGAACCATTTGAAGTTTAAAAGATAAAATATTATATCAACTAACTTATGACTCGATATTAATAAATGAATAAATGAAGTATTTCTAGAGAGTTACCTCAAATACCATGTTAACAGTCTTTTAATACTTTAATAAAAAGATATAAAGAATCTAATACTAAACAAAACTTCTCTCACTCAAACGAGTAAACATGACCTATAACTGAAGTATAATGGTTCTTTCCATTCCCTACCAATTGAAAAAAAAAATACAACATAGTTCATGTCCGCTTGGCAAGCCTTAAGTTCATTGAAAGATGTAATGAGACTATGTTTATTCTTGGATAGTGTCAGTTCAACCAATGTGTATAATGTTTAGGTCAATTCATACGTGGAGCGATTCGTCTTCTTAATAGTATTTCCTTTGATCTTTACGAGGTTTCCTTTCTATGGAGAAATCTATGTCCTTCATTATGATCCACTTAGGAAACTAAAATGTAATAACTTGTAAACTTCAAGCCCACGTTAGTGCTTGTGCTTCATTATTTGTGATCTATGTTACATTTTTCTCCCTTCATTTTCAATCAAATCTTTTTTTTTTTATGAGTGATGAAAGATGCACTTATATACACGCTCCCCTCTATCCATCACTCAAATATAAGATTAAAAATGATTTTTTAATAAAATAGCTTTTAATCATGTTTTTGTGTGAGAGAGATGTGAAAATACTAGATGATGCATCAAAATTATTTCTTTATATATATATATATATATATATAGATTTTAACATCCATTTTAACATTTCAGGGTGTCCGAGGACAATAGTAGAGAGAGAAGAAAAGATACATATAATTTTAAGAGCCAACCATACCTTCATTATCAATCACGAATTTACAATTTAAAAAACTACATAAACTGCCCCTCGCAAATTTGCTGCGTTTGAGACACAATCATACTTCAATACCAAACATCTTATAATCACAATTACTTCCAATTTTCTTCTTCAACCTATTTGATTTTTTTTTTTTTTACTTACAATCAATTCTTCAATTCACCTGTTTACTTCTCTGTAATTTTAACATACATTATGGCGAAAACACCATCAACATTTACGACAGTGTTCACAATCAATCAGAATTTAATATTCTGTAAATCAGCGTGAAGTGAAATCGAATGAGTAAGATCACCAATGTGTAGTTTATGCTCACCAGTCGGAATTCTTCGAGTTCCAAATTCATCAACTCGGCTGAGATGATCGCAGACATGGATTCCGATTCGAACTCGCATCTGAGATCCGGCCATCAGATGAACCTTTTCGAATCCGATCAAGTGCTTTTCCGGTGACCATATCTGGTTTGGAGCGGTTGAGAAGACGAGAATGGTGTGAGATCCGTCGACGGTTCCGGTGTTCTTGACGTCGATTTGAAGTGGGAGATCCGAGACGGAGGCGCAATCGGTGTGAGAGACTTTGATTGCGGCGGAGGAATTGGGGGAGAGATTTGAGAGAGGGAGTGAGATTTTTGTTGGGGCTTCGGCTATGGAGTGAGAGAATTTTGAGTAGCTTAAACCGAACCCGAACGGGAATACGACCGGGCCCTTGTAGAACCGGTAAGTTCGACCCGGATAGCCGGTTGATGGGTCGGGTCTTAGGCCCATGTTTGTCATTGGGACCTTTGCTAGGTAGCTTTGTGGGTACCAAGTCATTGGCAATTTTCCTCCTGCATAATTTCAAGAGATCGTTAAATATAAAAACCTTCTTGATAATTATTTAATTTTATTAATATATTTTTTAGGTACTTTCTAATCATGTTTTCTAAATTAATGCCAATTTTTAAAAATTAATTATATATATAAAAAAAAAGTGGCAATAAATTTTAATTTTATTTTTTGGAATTTTTCTAATAATTCAATTGTTTTCGTTAGAGAAAATGAATACTAAAGTAAATAAATTATGAGATACCATTTTCAAAATAAAAGACCAAAATAATTTAAAAATAGAGAGGAAGTGACATAATTACCAGGATTAATAGCCCCAAACAAAACATCAGCAATGGCTGCACCACCAGCTTGACCAGGATACCCAACCCAAAGAATCCCACTAATTTTCACATCATTTTTCGCAAACGACACATCGATCGGCCCGCCCGACATTAAAACGACCACCGTCGGCCCTTTACAAGCCCACCCAACTCTCCTTACCAATTCTTCTTGCTTCCCAGGCAATAACACCCCATTTCTATCTCTAAACTCCGCTTCAATTGACTGGTCTAGTCCCACCACTACCACCGCCGCGTCTGCCACACGCGCCGCCGCTTCAGCCGCCCCAATCAGCTGATCCCCACCGCAGGCGACGTTGGCACAGCCTTTGGCATGGATGGTCTTAACGTACTTTGAGATCCCTTGAAGCGGTGAAGTGTATTCACACGCAACTCCGGCGTAGTTTCCGATCATTGTGACGGTAGCGTCTGAATTTGGGCCGATTACTGCCACTGTGCGGTGGCGCGTGGGGGAGAGTGGTAGTACTCCCGCTCGGTTTTGGAGAAGGACTATGCTTTGTCTTGCGGCTTCGAGGGCTAGGTGTTTGTGAGCTGGAGTGCAGACGTCTTTTGGGCCCAAGTTGCCGTAGGGTTGGGCCGTGGGCTCGCCGTCGAACATTCCGAGCCTCATTTGAACTGAAAGTAAACGAAACGTGCTAATATAGTAATTATTATGTCAAAGAATCTGCTAGTAAAATTTACATCTAGTTCTCAGAGTCGATTAGTATCGTGACGATAGCGAATAGGTTTTACTATGTTAACCGCTCTATAAATACACGGAATTATTAGTTTTAAACGTGTTATTTATTGTAATTACCTGATAGTAGATTAACTAAGGCATTGTTGAGATCAGCTTCTTTTAGGAGTCCTCTTCCCACTGCTGTTGCTGTGTGCACTGCCAAAAATGGTCCACAGTCCAAGTCCAAACCTGCAAATCATTGCTAAATTTATAACTTTCTTTATTTCTGATTGATCCTTAATTTCTTTAAAAATTCATAATATATCCTAACACAATTCACCAAACATACAAACAAACAACAAAATCTCTAGAGCGTTATTGTATATATAATAGACACCTTTAACTTATTAATTTATGGTTTTTTATAAAAAGAAAAAATTATTGGTTTTCTATAAAATTGAAACATCGACATTTTAAACTTTGATTGAACTCAAAATTAATCAAAATATAAAAGTATATACCAGCCTTAATTGTAGACGCAGCTGCTTCTTCCGGTGTACGAGTGAAATGTTGGCTATCGTACAAAACGCCAACAGAATCGCAATCCGATACAATGTACCTGTTTCAATTTACCTTTAATTAATAATTTTACTTCTAAACTGTTAATTTTTTTTTTACATTTCAATCTCTCGACTCCATAATTGGTGAACTAGAAAACAAGATTCTTCTCAATAATTTCATGGTGACTCACCCATCTAGTCCCCAAGCACCTCGAATTGTGTTCTTAAGCAAATCGGGGTCAGCACAAGTTGGCTTTCCGTTGACTTGATTGTAAGAACACATTACACTCGCCACTTTTCCCTCTACCACACAAGCTTTGAATGGCACATTATAAGTGTCCTCTAAATCTTGCTTGCTCACCTGGCCCAAAAAAGCCCATTAAGGTTTAATGAGAAAATGGGCTTCGGCCCATTAGGATTTCTTTCGCCCCATGGGCTTCCATTTTCAAAAGTCCATTAATAAATAAATACCTTAGCGTTGAAATGGTACCGGTCTACGCCATTCCAATTGTCAAGATCATAGGCTGTGTAATGCTTGCAACAAGCTGCCACTTTCAGCCTTCTCCCTCCAGCATTTCCCTGCAGCCCTTGGACGTAATTGGCCGCGTATTTTGCGGCCAAGATCGGGTCCTCGCCGGGAGTTTCTTGGCCTCGCCCCCATCGTGGATCTCGAAAAATGTTCACGTTTGGACTCCAATACGTTAAACCGGCAGTTCCTCCATTGTACATGGCTCTTGCCTCGTCTGAAACCACCTACATATCAATACATGTTGCAATCAATATCATGGTTAAGAATTATAGTATGTAAACCTTAACACGGTTTAACTCCTCTTTAATCAAGATGTTAGAAATTTGAATTCTAACATCAATGTATCGTTGAACCAATACAATAATAATATAGTCAATTATAAATTTTTAGTTTCTTGATTGTTCTCCAGTTGTCACCGGCGGCCATTAAAGATTATTTAAGAATGGTTGAAAGGTCTATTGATTACCTAATGATTTGAATAAAGCTCCAAACCTTTTTACTAGACATGAGTTGAAGTATTGTTTAACTAAACATATAATTGACCTTTTTTTTCCAAAAGAATATTTATATTTTATTTGAATTCTATATTTACATTTTTACTTTATCTAAAATTGGTTTTATTCTCGTATGTTAAACATCGTATTAGATTTCTATTAACATGTGTTATTTTTACGTTTACATAAGTTCCATATCGAATTACAAACCTTAACGTTAAAAAGTTGTCTTTTTTTTTCATCAACAACTCCTAGAAGTAAAGATGTTTTTAACCAATGGTAATAAAGTAAATTTAACTTTTAACCCACCCATATAATTTTCCTCACATGGCACACACATGCTCTGTCAATTTGACAGCAGGACAGAAGTCTATATCATTTTTCAAACTTTGAGTAATATTTTTTTAAAAAAAAAATAATAATAAATATGGACGTTTTTTTTTTAATTATTAATTTTCTAAAAATATAAATATTGAGATTAGATGAACAAGTTGTTCTGCTTCCACAGTCAGGACTGAGGAGGACCACTGAATTTTCCATTTTCATGAGGGTCAAATCGGTACTTTTTAATAGTTTTATGACATTTTTTAATAATTTTTTTTATTTATAAAGCATTGGAGGCTTCTGGTCATAGCAATTTGTCTTTCCCCTCGTCAAGAATCAAACTTCAACAATGTTAAATATAAACTATAATTTAATACAATAATGTTAAAAAAAATAGTTGGTGAAATGTTTTGCTTCTCATAAATGTTGGAATTAAGCCTGATAAAGACATAAAAAAAACGTAGAAAAACTTAAATAATCAAAGACGAAATGAAAATAAGATCGTAAAGTATAAAAACAATGAAAAAAAGGATTTGATTGAAAACTATAAGAATAAAAGTAGTTTTGTGTAATAAATCGGATCCAAAACGATCGATCCAAATATAGGTTTTGAATTACACTGTAATACAACCTCATTCCATTACAACTCACTAAACACTATTCGTCATCAACTTTCAACTCAAATATTTGATAGGTTGATCCCGATATTATCATTTAAAAATGTAAAGTTTGGATTTTTCAAATACGTTTTTACTATAAAATGAGAAAAAAACATTTCACTCTTTACACACCCAAAAAAGCTCTCATTCAGCCAAACTATTTGTTGAAGGGTTAGTTTAGAATGGAATTTAGTGAACATAATTTATTGGAAACATAATCATTAATTTAATTTTTTTGTACTTATATGAAAATATAAATAAAAAATAAAATTAAAAGAAAAATCCACATAGTTTTCATAAATATGTAAAAACAAGACATCAACAAGCTTTTAAAAACTCACACCCAATACAGTACTTTCACATACTTATATATATATATATATATATATATATATATATATATACACACACATCAATCAAATTACTTCCTCTTCTTCCTACCACTCCAAGGGCAAGTTTGTAATTTATGTTCACAATATTTCAACCATAAAAAGGTAAGAAAGTCACCCATCACTACCACTTAAAATTTACAAAAAAAACATAAATAAATAAATAACCCAAGTTAAATGAACAAATTTCAAATATTATTTTCATAGATTAAAAAAAGATAAAAAATAAAAGAATCCATTTTAAAATTTCACTCGAGAGTCTACACTATCAAATTAAAATGCAATTTTAATCCAACTAAAAGTACATAAACTAATAAACTAAAATAATATTGTAATAAAAAATATTATTTAAAAAAACAATCACAATGAAGCGTTTTAGTGATTTTGAAGAATAAAAAAATCAACGACATTAAAACATTCTCATCAAAATCGAGATTTGAAATATCAATTAAAATATCAAGATTTTAACTTTAAAGGAAAATTTTCTATGAAAAAATTAATTTCCATAAACATTCTATTATTTTTAAATAAAAAAAACATATATTATTGAATACTATGTAAAAAACAAATAATACGAAAAATAAAATAAAATGTGAAGGAAGAGAGAGAGAGATAGAGATAGAGAATTATGACCCGTCCGATTTCAAGCCAAAGCGACTGATTGAAGGAAGCAGCGGTTGAGATGACTTGAGGAAAGCTAGTGGCTCCAGGGAAGGGCCCACCAAACTTAGTACCGGGGCCCACATTAGAAACTCCATGAAGAGCTTCCGACCACCACTCGTATCCTCTAATCCCCAGCCGCGGCACGGCGATTGCATTGTTAACTAAAAGCCTAATTTTTTCACCTAACGTTAATCTCCCAATTAAATCCTTAACTCTCTCTTCTATTCCCAACCCCTCCTTGCAAAACCCCATATTTCTCGTCCCCACATTCCTCTTGTCACATGCAAACGCCGCCGCCCCCTCCGCCGCTGGTATCGTCACCGCCGCCGCTACCACCACCACCACCATCACCACCGCCGAAAACCCATTTGCCATTGCAATAATTGGAAAAAATAATTACTTTAATAATAATAATAATAATAATAATGATTTTTATTATTATTATTGTTCTTGTTTTGGTTTGGAGTGAGTGAGTTTAATAGCGTAAGTGAAGAAGGAAGGTGGGTTTTTATAGGGGAAAGTTTGCGTTGTTAGGATGATTTTTTTTCGCTTTCACGATTGGGTTTCCACGTCGACGTTCCTCATGAACAATTTTTGCGATTTTTTTTTTCTTTTTCATGACCAATCAAATTAGGGTTTTTTTTTTATAAATAAAATTTAATATTATTAACCAACTTCGTATAAAAGGATTATAGGATAACTGAATTAAAGGGTTTTGTTTCGTTTTAATTTCGTAAGTGTGATAATGTCCATGTTTTAGTTTTCTAAAAATGTTGATAAAAATATAAATAAAATGTCAATATCTATAGATTTTTTATAAAAAAAATATTAAAATTAATAAATAAACATTTTACACTTTCTAGTTTATTAATTTTTTTAATACAGTAATTATGAGGTGGAAAATTGAACTTCCGACCTCCATAGTGTTAGTTCACGTCAACCTCTATATACATCTTAAGTTATATTTTGTTGCAATGTTTTTTTTAAATATATTATTAATTTTGTATGATATAACAAAAATATCGATTCATTTATGAAATCGAAGTTGAACTCGTGAATATCTATGAAAATAAAATGGCAGAAATTAAGTTGGACATTTTGATTGATCATGACTAAAAATAATGGGATTTTTTTTGTTTTAGTGAAATAATAATTTGAGAGTTATATTATTATATAAGATGGGATTGAGAGTGAGCAAATTGTAGACGCATCTGCAAAGTGGGGTACACTCACTATGACTACTTACTAAAAAGGAAGATTAGATATAAAACTAAGCAATTCAAAAAGGAATTGAAGAGGTATAAATAAATCGTTTTCTTTTAATTGGCATCTAAATTTAAATTATTTTTATTATAATTTAACGATGATTGACACGTATTAATATGATGATTTAGAAATTGTTGTATTTTAAAAGTTATACGAAACTTTCTTTATTTTGTAATACAAAAATGAGGTTAAATTATAAAAATTAATAATTCAATACATTCAGACGTTTCATAATTATGATAAAAAAAAATTATGAGGAAGGAAGCATACCCTTGTACCATTAAAAATAAAAAACAAAATCATTATCAAAACATCGTTTTAACTCTTAATTTAAATGGTATAATAAATACATTGTTATAGACTTATGCTTAAAATAACAAATTATTTTTGTTGTTTTTTTAAGATAAATTATTTTTGTTGTTATGTATTAAAACGTGGTTGTGTTAATCAAAACTCAAGAACAAAAAATGTATTTTCTTCGATCGTTACTTTATATTATTTCTAATTCTTTATTTTTTTTTCTTTTTCAAGCAAGATCTATTACGGTATTTTTGTTTTAACTTTTAATAATTAATTTTATTGTATAAAGTTGAAAAGTAAAATAAAATTTAGATATTATAAATTAATGGGAAGTTGGGCAGAATGGTGAAAAGTAAGGCCACGGCGGCCGTGACTGAAATCGAATATGTTGGTTCCTTTTTTCATTTTCTTTTATTTCCCTTAGAAAAATGATAAAGTAAAAATAAAGAAATTATTATTATTATTATTATTATTATTAAAAAGGAAATTAGAAAATTTAAAAAAAAAAAAAAAAAAGTGTGTGATGGAAGCTGCCGACCCTCACGATCACTTACTTTATAGCCTATTCTAATACACTATACCAACATTGAATAATTTGTAGACTTTTTTTTTAGATATATACTTTGTTGAATTATTATTATTTTCTTATAATTTTTCATTCATTATTTTATGGAAAACAAAAAATAATCCCAATTTTTAATGATTTCTTTTTAAAATTTCATTAATGTTTTTTAAACGTAAAACACAATTTTGGCTTCTATGGGGTCTAGCAAGTCCCTAACAAGTTTTTTTTTTTTTAAATATATATATTATTTTTTAAAGTTTAGCTATTAACTCATTTGTTTCTTTAAAAAATCATTACAAAGAACGGTGAGAAAATAAACACATATTTTAAAGACCAAATAGTTAGTTATCGAGTAGATGAAATAACTAAATGTGCGCGTGTGCGAACATATATATAGGTTATAGCCCTAGTGACGAGCAAAATCCAAAATTGGTCTAAAGATTTTAGTACGAACTCTTATTTTGAAGTTATGTCGTTTCATAAGATTGTGGTTAAACAATAATAATATTAATTTAATATGTGAGAAAATATCGTTTGAACATGTTTTTAAATTTTTTGAAGACAATGAAAATAAAAGATTTTAAAAAAAATTAAAAGAAAGTAACAATATGGTAATAATAATGAATAATTTTAAGATTTAAGCACGAGAACTAAAGGTTGTGTTTACCCACGAATAGAAAATCAACGAAGAAATACGTTTAAAATTAGCATACTTTTGTTTAATTTGTTTATTAAATATGGAATTAAAACGAAAACGAACGAATGCCATAATGTTCTTCTTCGCACGATTTTTTGTCCCAACAATGTGACTAAAATAATAAAATGCTCATAGTAAAAACCTTAATCCAAAGTTTTATTTACCATTCCATCATTCTATTCTCTTCCTAATTTTTTGTATTTACAAGGACCTAAAATTAAATATATAAAAAATAAAAGGGGGTGGAATTTAAAGAAAACAAAAACACAAGGACCAAAGAGAAAGAGAGATTAGTGGAGTGTAAAATCATGTGAGAGTAGGCGACCTATGAATGAAGTGGGTGAAGTCAGAAGAGCCATTTTTGGGGTTTGAATTTTGAAACTTTGAAAAGTGAAAGACATTTTTAAAAAGCCTTCTCGTGATCTTCTGATTCCAATCTTCACTAAACGACTAACTTATGAAACTACTTATCAAAAAAACACTATGGGCTCACATAAATAATGACAACTTCCAAACTTATTCTAAAAATCGCTATTATGATCGATCGTTTTATAAAATCAGTTCTAGAGATTGGAGATTTGTTACACGAATATCTAGCATTTGTCTACTTCTTTCTATGTGATTGTTTTTCAAGTTATCGATCGTGAGTGGAACAGTACTGCTCACAGACTGACTAAGCATGGATCTTATCGTGTTGCATTCACGTGGCACTCTAATTTTCTAGATTGGTTGACTTCTTGTTGTGCTTCAAATAGACGAAACTTCATCTTACGACATGGAGATCCCATGTTGTGTGATTTGTCCTTATCTTTGTGTCGTTGTTATAATTACATCCGTGATAGTCAAAATTATCACTAAAAAATAATTTAATATTTGATTTAACACTTTTAAATGTCATTTTCATATCATCAAAGTTAATTCTAAATACGTTGCTTTTGAAAATTATAAAAACAATTTTAATTATACAAACATACTTCTTCGTCATTGCTAAAAATTTTAATCATTCAAAACAAATTTAATAGTATAAAAATTAGGTTAAAAGTATAAAATTAAATATTGTATTAATTTTAAGTTCTTAAATATATATTTTGGACAAAATCACTTACAAGCATACACTATATTGCCTCCTCGTTCATATACTCCACCCGATTTATTATTCGACTAACAAAAATTTGCGTCATCAATAATAATTATTGGATATAAATTTTAATTAAATTTCACACTACACCCACTTTTCTCTCTTCTCACCAACAACTCCTTTAATAAACATAAATAATCAATTCATTTCCATATCGATATGATCACAACTTTTCAATTTACTTTTAATTCATCTTAAAACATATTCAATTTGATCATTATGATCGATGTAAACCCACGTCGTTCCACGTTTACAAATAAATACGATAGATCTTAAATGAGATAAAAGTAAATCAAAAGTCAATGATTTGCTGATACGAACAAAAGAGGAACTAAATTGAGTGATAAAAATACTAAGGTTCTCACTCGATAACGATTTTGTTTTTAGTTTTTGAAAATTGGACTTATATACACTATTTTCACATATAGTTTTTTATACTTTGTTCTGATATTTAAAATTTTTCGAGACTGTTATTTGAAAACTAAATTTGTACGTTGTCTTAGAATTTTTCGAGACAAAAAACTAAAAACTAGATCGTCACCAATTAGCCTAAACTATGCAATTAAGATATTTTCAATGTTTCCGTTTTAGTTATGTTCCTTCTTTCCTTAAACTTTCAAAATTGAAAGATCACATACTTAAAACATATTTATAGTAAAAGTACGTGATTCATTGCGATTAAAGTTTTATATCATTATTAGTAACAAGAAAGTCACACGTTGAAAAAAATGATTAAATATAAAATTAAGGTTTCTAACTTAAGGAATCATATCAAATATGAAATGATTGGTTGTTGTACCAAACCATTTATGTTTATTAAGACAAACAATCAAAATAAACTTCATTTTTTACTCCATAGACAATTACGTGTTTTTATAAGGTAACTATGAATTTAGAAACTCAAATAAATTATTTAAGGCGTTTATAAATTCCAAACTTTTTCTATTGTCAAACGTCGTATTATCGAACTATTGAAGTGAGTGCAAATTAGGTAATTTTTAGAGGTTAAAATTCTTGAATATTATATTTGAAAATTTTAAATAAATAAATAAATTAGATAATTTATAGGAAGTTTATAGAGTTTTGATGTATGCATGTGTACTAAAACTAAAAGTGAATGGTCTTTTCCTATGAAAGTTCACAAAGGAATAAGATGGCACATGCACTCCACAAAACCCATAACCAATAATAAATGTAGTTTTTTTTTTCAAATTTGCCATTAGCTCCCCATACTTACTTGTATTTACTATTTTTTATAGTATAAGGGTTTGGAGATATTCTCCTAGAATTTTATATTTAAAAAAAAAAAAAAAAAAAAAAAAAAACTTCTACAATTATTGAATATGGCTTATTATATATATTAAGTAGATTGCAATAATAATTTAGGTCTTATCTCAATAATAATACTTTAGGTCAAGAACTACTTGCATATATTATTTGGTTGTTATGATAAGAAAATTGATTTTGGCAATATTGTGATACGTCAAATGTTGTTAGGTGTACTACATTTTTTGTTTGTGTAATAATGAATTTTTTATAAGTGTTATAAAAGAAAGTTGAAATAAATAGGTGGAGAGTTTCGCTTATTATTTTATCAGGTATGATTGTTCATAATTTAGATACAGTCACATTGAAGACGTGAGTTTGCTTGACTATCACGTGGCAATAAGACAAATAGGAGAATTTAGATCAAACGAATTTGACTAGACAAATGAATATCATGACAAAAGGAGTTCAAAATTTTAGTTTGGTTAATTGTGACTAAGAATATTATTTTAATTCAATCGTGTCTAATGCTTTCTTAAACAATCAATAAATTGAAAATATATATTGATTTGAAATTTTGTAGTATGGGCATTGATAGATATAGCATAAGTGGTCCATATATTTTCCAAGTTGGCATGAAATGCATCTTGGTGTTGATATTGACATATGGAGACAAACGTTGCAACCAAACTAATTAATAGTTTTAATTGTCATATAGACATCGTTTTGGAAACGATGTCGAGTCTATGAGTATAACAATACTTACATAGACAAAATTATGGTGCGAACAATGTGATTCTGATTGAAAAAATTAGCATAGTTGAACTAACATATTCAATTTGTACTATCTTCGACCCTACATACCTACGTATTGTTTTTAAGAAAGGTATAGTATACTGAGTTTTTCATATTGTTTTGTTCATAAGTAATTAATTTCAACTTGTGGTCATCAAAGGGTCGAGTATGCCAAGAAATTGATGACGTTGACAATAAAAATTCAAGGAGATTCAATGTGTTTTGTGGATTTGGTTTTCTAAACATCTAAACCACGTATCATTATCGATTTGAAAACAATTGTAATTTTTAGAGAGGTAAACCATCAATATTTGATATGGTACTGATGTTTTATCTACTCAACTTTGTTTCAATTTTCGAAAAAACTAGTTTACAAGTAAACTTTTAAATCGTTTATATTAATACATGTCAAATTTGAACCCAAGAAAAATTAATCAATCTTTTAGTTTAGATCTTTATCAAATGAATGATTAATGGAAGTTAAGAAGTAGAAAAATGGGCTTTGAAAGTGAAGTGGGCCAGGGCCTATTAGTTGTAATAATGGCCCACCAACCCTATCCTATGAGAATTTTTTTCGGATGAGAATGAACAAATTAAAATATCAAAACAAATTATGGATAAATTTAAATATCAAAATAATA
>JBBPDJ010000003.1:14542935-14562861 GCA_037974625.1 Cucumis cinereus
TATATATATATATATAAAAGTATAATTAATCAAAGTATTTATAAAATTTTAGAAATAATTAATTATAAACCCTGACTGTTGAAAATATTTTCAACAATTTTATCATTTAAAATAATTTATTGTAATAATATTTAATATTATTGTTGTTGCTGTTATTGTTATTGTTATTATTGATACTGATAAATAAAGAAGGAAAGATGATGATAAGTTTTATAGGCTAACATTCTTATCCCTCATTTGAGCCATCACTTTCCCTTGCTTTAAATGATTATTTTTCACTTACCACCCATTTTCATTTTCCATTCATTTATTATTATCTTTTTTTAATTGGTTTTAGAAAATATGATTTTTTCTTTTTTGTATTGTTTGTTTTTTTTTTTTTGTGCCCTCTAAATATCGAAACTATTTCTGGGCCATCGTAATAACGTGGGAAAGTGGTTCCACCTTTTTGTTGAAACATAAAATCGGCCCGCCATATTTCACCTTTTTTGGCTGGCTTCTTTCGGGGCTGGTTGTATGTTTATTTTATCCGGGAGTAAATACACTCTTGGTTTCTAAAGTTTAAAGTTGAGTATTCAAATCTTCAAAATAAATATTTTAGTCTGCGAGATTTGAAAATTAGTTCTAAATGGTCCTTCAAATTACTTGAATCGTTAGTTGACTCATGGTAGAATAATGTACTTATTAAATGATGAGTTGACATGTTGATTAGACATTGTTTAAGGAAGATTCCAACAACTTATCTCTCAATTGCTAATACGTTTGTGTGTTAGTTGAGTTATATATATATATATATATATATATATTTAAATTTGTTTACAACCTAGTTTGATAACTATCTTTTATCGCAATTTCTTTGGATGTTCTTTATTTTCTAAGTAAAATACTATAATTTTTGGTAAATTCAAAAAACAATAACCTATTTTAATTTATTTTTAAGGCTTTAAAAGTTGTGAATAAATTCATAAGTATCGGAGAAATTTAGTGACTTCAATTTTAGGAATAAAAAACGAAATAATTACTAAGCAAGACATAAATAATTTAATTATGTAGGTAACCTATTCTTTTAACTTTCAATTTTAATAGGTCTTTTATAAATTTGACATTATTAAAGATAACTGCCTTACCATATATAAATTAAAATTTTACACATAATAAAAAACTTTTATTTTTTTTAGTAAATACATGAATGTTAGAAAATTCAAAAATCCAATTATTCAATTTGTAAATTTTAAAATTCATGGATAAAATAACGCACTAAATTTACAATTTAAGCATAATTGAAAATTAAAGAAAAATGATTAAGAATTAGCTGATAATAACTAATTGGATATAGTTTGCTAAAAAATTAATCATATATCTTTAATAGTATATAATAATAATAATAATCATCATTTTTTTTTCTTTTTATTTCAACGATTAATAGACCATTAACAATCAGCCATACAGAACTAAAATATAATTATTTCACCAAATAAGTAATTTCAGTTAAATTGATCAAAATGGATTTGATTTACTTGTTTGACCCTCTTTGTTTCTCAATCTAACTCCGCTACATGTCACTTTTACAATCAAGAGCAAGTTTAGTTAAGATTCAAGAGATTTGAAGTTCTCCTCTCAATTTTACGTTCTTTATATATCAAAACTGACTGTTAGTCTAGTAATAAAATTTATCTTTCAGCTCCCTCTAAACCTAATCTTCCGTCAACAAAATTATTGGACCTGTCACGGTTGTAACTATTCTTACATTTCTTCTATCGATTAGAAATTCAATTCTTATAATAAAAATAAATAAAATAAAAATTTAGAATTTTAAAAAATTGACAATTTCATATTTTTAGTTTGATAAAAATTTCATAATCAATTATTTTTTTTCCTCAAACCAAGGTCTCCTAGGAGGAAAAAAAAAAGAATATAAATTTTAGACGGAAATAGGCACAGATGGTCGGGTGAAGCAATATAACTAGAAGCAAGACTCTGATGATGCTTATCCAACCACGTCAGACCATAATCTAATAAAATTAATTACAACTCCAAAAACAAAAAAAAAGTATGTATATATATAAATAAAATATTAATAAATATTTTATTTAAAATTTCAATATATAAAATTATATTTACATTAGTGACATTCTCGTATAGATGTCAATGTATGAACGTATGGAACTCTCGTGTCCATGTTGAATTATAGAAATATTGATGAAATATACGTGTCGATGACAATTTAATACCGTAAATATATTAATAATTGAAATAAAAGATTATATGCATTTGAACATTTTCGTATTGTGGGACCATCATTCGTATTTTAAATGATCTTTTTAGTCAAATCAAAGGAATTAGTTATCTCCCAAAGTAAGTAATCAAAAAACAAAGCAAACAATTGGGTCCCTTAAACCTCGTGTTTTATCTTCTTTCTAAAGCATCTTAGGTGAGTTCTACCATACTATATTGTCGTGAGAATATTTCTTTTTATCCTTTAGTCTCTGTTTAATTGGTGAACTTTTATATTTTTCATTTCATCCAATTCAACCAAAGATTTAGATAAATGTGACTTTTTTTTTCCTGTCTATTTGGATTCCGTTGGATCGACCCACTCATTTGAAAAATGACCAAAATATTTAAAGCCTTACTAGCTTGATTTAGTAGTTCTTGAACTTTAATCTGTAACGATTCAATTGTCTACTTCAATTCTATAGTAAATTAGTTTATAAACTTTATTGTATAGTTGTCCGATCCAAGTACTTTAAAATTTTGTAACGATTTAATTTTTATTGTAAAATTATTGCCAAGGTCTAATGAAATTTATTGCATAGATTAATCGATAAATTAATTTACGTCCAATATGTTTATTAGCTATACAATCTATAAATCTGTCCAATAAATAGTTTTTTTTTTAAAAAAAGTCTGAATACTGTTTACAAAATTTGTCCAATATTATTAGGTAGTCAACTCCTATATAATAAACTTATATTAATATCTTAAAAACCACATGCAACTCACGTGTTTGCCTGTTAGGGCAATGGGGTTGCCTATAATCAGTACAACATTATTTGGGCCGGATTCATTGCTTTCGGCCCATTCGTGGGAAGTAATGGATACAAAATGGGCCCGAACTTAAATGGGCCTTCTAACTCCAAAACAATTCAAATGATTAATTTTCTTCCTCGGGTACAAATTTTATGAATAGTAATCAAGTATATAGTAATATTTTTAAAAGATTACAAATATAGCATATAGACTTCGATTTCTGATAGTATTTTATGGTTTATTATTGATTTACCAATATTTATAATATGGTCTATTAGTGATAGACTTCTATCATTGATAGACTGTGATAATTTTTGTTGTATTTGGAATTTTCAAAAAAATGTTGCTATACATGTTGATACTTTGAATCTAATTGTTATATTTGCAACAACTTTTTTTATTTGATGTTATTATAATGATTATTTAGAACTGATACCAATTTACAAGATAATACAAACTACACGTTGTCTCAACTCATCCTACAAAAGTACACATTTAATAATTAAATTTTAACAGATAATGATTTATTCGTTTATACTTTCAGATTCGTAAAAACTTACTATTTATTGAGAGAAATATCGTTAAAATTGATTTTTCTGATTATGTAATTATTTATTCTTTATATTTAATAAACATGTTTGGTCTCTAATTAGTTTATCGATATGCATGCATAGAAAAATTCAGTAAATTTTAATAACTGGGTTCACGATAAATAGTTGTTCACTGTGTTTAGTGTCAAAATGTAGTATGTCACTTTCTCCACCCTCTATCTACATTGCTATGTGTTTGAAAATACCAACTCATAGTGTTCATATAATTCACCTCATGCTTGTCAAATTGCCTACAAATAATGTCATTTGTAGTTTTTTTTTTAAGATATACATGTGAAAATTCCAAAGAAATTGGAGATAATGGATATTTTAGATGAATTTTTCTATTTTCATAATTTCTAATTTATTTTAATATTATATTTTCTCGATATCCATGTTCTCGTTGTGCCTCATTTTTACGACAGATATCATAATAATTACCGTGATTTTTTAAAATATATGTTAATACATTTATTGAATCATGGTACATAACAAAAAATGTGAATTTAGGGTATAATTGTAATAAATTTGTAACAAATTTTTACATTTTTTAATTTATTTTTGGACAAAGTGTTGCATGTTTTAAAGGATGTCCTTTTTCAACATCGACATCAAACTTAACATAATATGAAATTGTCAAAACGAACATAGCTCAACTAACCTATACAACCATATTAGTGATCACAGAAGTCCGTCACTTTGAATTGCTCTACCTACCCTTGTATTATAAAAATGGTATGAAATTCTTATAGTATCTCAACATTTTTCAATTTTATAATTGCACTTACCCATGAGACATTTACACAAATGCCCTAAATTGAAGACGACTTTACACAAATGCCCTAAACTGAAGACGACTTTTCACAAATGCCCTTTTTTTCTCTTTTTCAGCTTTTTCTCGACATATATCAAATTGATGACGTCATCTTTTGGAGAACAAAAAAACATCAATTTAGATTATAAGATTTTAGGGTTCCATTAATTTGGACCCTATATTTCCAATTTCATTAAATTGTGGACCCCAAACTTGATGAATTGTTGTAAATTTTTTAATCATCAATTTTTCTTAAATAAAGCTTTTAAAAAAATAATTCTCTTTGTAGAAATTAACTATTAAACAATTTTTGTCAATAAATTATATATACATATATATATAGTGTCATTTTTCTTTAAACTGTAATCGATTTAATATCTTATATATCTTATATTGTCTATAGAACGCATAAGTGGTTTTTTTTTACCAATATATATAGATATATAAGCTATTAGATGGTTAAAATTGCAACACTGTTAAAAATCTAAGATTAAAATTTGAATATTTGTTTAAGTCCGATACATTTGGATGAAATTGAAAGTTCAATGTTAGAACTGGGACACTTTTATAGGGTTAGAGGTGAAGATTGTTTTTTCTTTTTTTCATTTTTACTTTAACGTGTAGTTTGATTTGAGAATAACAAGCATCCTTGTATTAAGTGTTGTAAATGATTCGACTTTTTTTAATTTGACGTTACTGTAATTTATTCGTAATTGATGACTAGTCAAATAGGATTTTAATTAAATTCAAAATATTATTAGACAAATAAATGATTCTTTTATTGAAAGCTCGTGAACTAACCTGTAACTACTGATGATAGATGACCAATTCAAGCAAACTATTAGATGAGAACGAATTACTATTTGACGTGGTCAAATTATCCTTACGGCGAGTCGTTATTTTTATGCCTTTGGAAAGAAAAAATAAAATTTATCAAAAATGAAAATACTTATACATAATAGTGTGTAAATCGTTTTCAAACGTCGTGATATTTTGTCGTTTGTGAATATTTTATGATTTTTATAATGTTTGAAAAGACTATTAGAATGATGGGTGACAAATAGCGAGAAATAATTTTTTAAACAAATTTTAGTAAAAACAAATTTTTAAAACATTTTTTTTAGTCAATCTAAACGAATTACTAGAATCTTGATTTAAATTCAGTTTTGTATGATAGTCTATTTTATTTTGTTCCATTGATTACAAAGTAGTTTGTTAAAATTAATTAAGATTTGTTGGGTCTATTTCCATTTAATATTTTTCATATTTGTATGTTTTTTTATATTTATTTTCTTTGTTGATTATGTTGTAGTCTATTTATTTTGTTCTTCGTGGTATGTTACTGAAGCCAATTATTCAATAATATACAAATTTACAAAGTTAAAGATAATAATATTAATAATTTAAAAACAACAATTCATATATAAATTAATTTTAATATTAAAATTTGTGAATATATTTCTTATTGACGACTATGTGGACCGTTCATTTTTTGAGAGGAAAACTCTACCAAAATTATTGGTTTGAATCTAAATTAATGCGTTCGTGGAAAATTAAAAAGAAGATAATAAAAATAATAAATGTGATTAAGTGACTAAGTCTTCATTTCAAAAGGGGAAAAAATATATATATATATATATATATATATATATGTCTTTGGTCCCTGAATTTTTAGGAATAGATGAATTTGCGCTCCTGATATTTCAAATTAACCATTTTAGTTTTCGAGTTTTTAAGAATAAGTTTACCGAAAATATATTAAATTTAAATTTAAAATAATTAAAGGCATGATGTGGCAAAATGACAGAGAAAAAATATATATTTTTTATACTCTTAACTTCCCTCTCTTCCCTCTCCTCTCTCGGCTTCATCTCTCTACCCATCGATTGATCAACTCTTTCATGCAGATATCTCCACAAATTTTCTCCTCGACGGGAAGCTCATGACGCCGTTGTCTGCAACTCTCCCACAAGCATAAAGACAAAATCTAATTTAAATAAAAGAGAGAACCAATTGAGACGTTTGTACTTTTCTTCTATAAAATTGCACGATTTTTCTATTAATTTGCTTTTTATAAGCCATGAAAGCTACGGTTTGAAGTTTTTCAATTAAATTTTGTTGTTTGGTTTTTTACTCTGTTTTTGGTCTTGTTGTTTATGACAACAAAAATTCCTTTTTGTCTTCCAAATCTTTGATTCTTATATGTTACATTCAATTCATTTTCTTGGCAGAGAGAGAGGTGAGCAAGTTTCTACTTCATTCCATTTAAAAACGACCGACAAGAGGATATTAGATGGAGAAGAGAAGAGAGATAAGTGAAAAGTATTAAAAACCCATTTTACATCCTCGTATCATGTTTTTAATTGTTTTTATATTTAAATTTAATATATTTATTCGTTGAAGAATATTTTAAAAACTTAAATAACTAATTTGAAGCATCAGTAACAAAAAAGCATCTATTTCTAAAATTTCATAAAGATAAAAGTTATTTTTTCAAAAAAAGAAAAAATAAATGTGGCTAATTAAGTCTAGGAGAAGAGGTAAAGTGACGGATAGTCAAATCTCACGGCCCACAAACGGCAAGTTATAGACACGTGTCCACTGTTATATCCGTACGATGTAACCTTCCAGTAAATTGCAATGTCTTTTTTACGTTGAATTCACATCAATATTCAACAAAAGAAAAGAAAAAGAGTTCACATTAATAGCGACACCTATTAAAATCACTCGTTTTTTCCCTAAATATTGTTTTGTAATTAATATTATTTCGAAATATTTTTGGTGTAATATTTACTATTGGTTGTTTTTATTATTTTACATTTTATTCTCCTTTTATTTTTTTTTTTTTTAATTAAGATAGTTTACATATGAGACATAATTATTATAACACATAAATTATAATAACTATCGACTATAATAATCAATTCAATGTTCCAAATACCCCTGAATATGTTATACATATAAGTAAAAATCCTATGATTTTGTTGTTGAAATATATCGTTTATTGGACTCGTATAATAATTGCATGACTTAAAAATAAATGAATAATTGGTAAATGGAAACTTCAATATCAATTTATATAATTTTGAATATATAAGATGACAATAGTGACAAGACGTACAAATATGATATATCGACACTATATATATTGCAATCAATTCTATTTGATTATTTGAAGAGTTTTGAGTACTATGGTATGGTAGATATTAAATTCATTTTCAGTACTATGACCATTTTGAGTTATGTATTTTAAAGCTTTGTTTATTGCATTGCGTGTATTTCTTAAATGTCTGTTTCGATCTTAATTTGATTTTCACTGTCTACTGTTTGAAATGGTTGGTGTGATCTATGTAATTATTTTAAAGAAGTGAAAATTTTAGTATTTTATTTTAATCACAGTTCACATTCGGCTTTTATTTTCAATAGATTTCTCAAGACATATCTCTTGTTTTGTACGGGAGCTTTCCAAAATTTTGTTTAAAACTTGAAAACAATGTTTGAAATTACTATTGTTTAAAAGTACAAAGACTATTATGGTTCGTGTAAACCAAAAAAAATTTAGAAATATAAGTACCAAAATTGATATCAAGGTAAACAAATTTGTTTATGAACTTTTAAACCTTCAACCATGATATGTTTGCAAGTCAATGGGTAGTTGAAGTTTTGTAATTTTTTTTTCTCTCGAGGATAAAAGCTTTACCAGTCTGACATATGGATCAATAAACAACACATATACGAGTTACAAAAAGGGAATGCTTAAATGTTTAGATTTGAATTATGAACTATGAGCTCATATGGCTGAAGTATTTACGAGTTTGAAAAGAATGAGATCTTTTCAAATAGATTGTCATAGCTTGATCGTTTAATCTAACTATAAATATGCCTATAATTTGATCTCATGTGATGATAAGCGTTTTGGTCAAGCAGATTGTTGAATTAATGAAATTAGAGAGTTAGTCAAGCTTTTCGAAGACATTTCTTTTAAATGGTTTGCCCTTGTTTGTGTAGTAATAATGTCGTTGATGTACCAACAAAGCGTGCGAGAATGATTATTTAAACATTGCATGTTGTATCGTAGTCTGTAATGAAATTATAAAATAAAGTTTAATTATGATCTTAGAATGACTTTAATATATATATATATATATATATATATATATATATATATATATATATTTATTAAGTTCAACTACTTGGGATCACATTATAGACTTTTAAAATGATAATTGATTCATTACCTACCTAATTATGACATAATTGACAATTTATCTCAATATTTTAATTAACATAGAATTCAAAGTTAAACATGCTTTGTAAAATAACAATGCACACACTTCTTAGACTTTCTAAATTGGAACTGTCAATAAAATTAAACAATAATTTAGGCATATTTTTATTTTTCAATTCAATTACCACAAAAATGATAATTGATCATCTATTTTTCAAACAATGATTGATTCTAACCAAACGAGACATACTTTAATTTTATAGACTTTGTATAGCTATCAAATTTGTTTTAAAAATTACTATTAGTTTCTCTTAAATGTTATGCCATTGTTTCTTATTTCTCAAATAAACATTTAATTTAAAAACAGTATTTATAACCTTAATTTAAAAAAATAAAAATTCAGATAAATCACAAAATTAATACCTAAATAAAATAAATTTTAAAGTTGAAGATTTAAAAATCTAAAAATCTTCGTGGAGAGTTGAAAAGATGTCTCGCTCTCTTTCTGCTCTCGTGTCAAAGAATTGAATTACTTATTTTACGGTAAGATTTATGTTTGATTTTAGTAATTTTGTCATTTAAAAGTTGATTGAAAATGTGTTTGGTCTTTAGGATGGATTTTGAATGTAATTAAACTTTGCTCTTCCCTTGCTCCCTTGACTCGGATTTATTTTTGAATTATCTTTAAAAAAAGCTTAAAAGTTTTTATTTTTTCTAATAAAAAATAAAAAGTTAAAGGCTTAAAAGTTAAAGCACATTTTCCTTTTTTTTTTTATAAAAAAGATAGTAATAATAATAAATAATAATAATAAATAATAATAATAAATAATAATAATTAAATAAAGATAAACATACTTTTAGAGCTTTAAAAATTAAAATTAAACCCAAGAAAAAAGAAAAAATCAAAGAAAATCAAGGCCCCGCCAACCCGACCCAGGCCGACGGCAGTCACCGTCCATCGCAAAATTTCAGTACAGAGAACAAATTGGAAGAGAGAGATAGAGAGAACAGATAGAACAAACAAAGAAGGAGTCAAAAAGAAGATTATAATTGAGAGCTTTGAGGAATTTCTTCCCTCTATTTCCTTACCAAATCAAATTTTGTTCATAATCAGGTAATCTTCCACCACCATCATCATTTTCCTTTGATTTTGCTTCTCTTCACTCTTTGATTCATTCCTCGCAGTTTCGGTTTCAAGAATTCGATGCATTTTTAGTGTGGTTTAGCTTCTTTTCAGAATCATCGATGTCTCTCTCCATGAAAGCTGACGTTCAAGGAAGCCTTGTTGGCTCGGAGATTCATGGCTTCCATACATTGCAAGGTACTGTGTCAATGATCATAGTCTGTTTACAAGTTCTGATTGGGGAGTATTTTGGATTGCTGTCGGTTTATAGGTGTTGAGCTTTTGTGTTCTTGAACTGCGATGGTGTTTTTGAGAACTTATGTTTGTCAGCTAGGCTATGGTTTGGAGGATTTTTTTTAGTTATTAGTGGGTTGATTGACAAAAGCAAAATTGACTTACTGCTAACTGCTGTGCTCAATGGCTTCATGCTGGAGTTTATGGAATTGGTATATTTTGAACAATTGTTTCAATTTGGTTTAAAATTTAAGTCGGGTAGGAGTTCAGTAGAAATGGGCAAGCGTGTACTTGTTTGCCGCGTCTTAGAGCTTAATTGTGTATTTTCGAAGAAAAATAGGTGCCAACACAGCATTGTAACCACCAACGAGGTGAATGGGAGAGAGGGGAAAGAATTGATTGATCTTCCCCGGAAGCTTAAAGTTTTGATGAGAAAAAAGGTAAGGACTTGAAATTTCTGAAGTAAAATCTGAGAGACATTTGAAGTTTGATTTCTAAGTGGCAAATATATTAGCTAGGGCCCTGAGAGAAATCATAGGAACAACTGTTGAGCTATTACAAGGTCGGCAAAAACTAGTATTTTAGGTTTACCATTTCTGGTTAGTATGCCAAGTTAATTCCGGCCGTTGGCAGAATCATCACCTCCCAACAGCGGGGCTTCTAATAACCATTATTGGACGGGACTTGAAGTTTTATCGAACAATTAATGAACTAGTTTGAACAATTATGAATTAGTCTAGTTATCTTTAATGGTTCTCATTTAATATATGTTATCTGCTTTTTTAAAACCTAGCTTACAACTTCATCGGTTGTTTGATCTCCTGTGAGCAGATTTGGATGTTAAAAACATCAGGGAGGAAGCAAGTGCAAGATGGCTTCGCCCAAATGAAATACATGCGATACTGTGTAACTACAAATATTTCATCATCCACGTCAAACCAGTGAATTTGCCCAAAAGTAATTTCGCGAGATTGTGCTCTGCAACCTTTCCCGACTCTATTTTATTAGCTATAAATTGTACTCAAAGAATTTAGGGTTTAATGTTTGATGCAACTTATATCAAATACAATTATAAGTCTTCCTTGCATTTTGCATGACTATATTTATCTCTCCATATTTAGTAATACAGGAAACTGAGTGTAGGCAATGATGACTCAGAAATTCTAACGTTGGAAATGCACAACAGGTGGAACCATTGTATTATTTGACCGCAAGATGCTTAGGAATTTTCGCAAAGATGGACATAATTGGAAGAAAAAAAAGGATGGAAAGACAGTTAAAGAAGCACACGAACACCTAAAAGTGAGCGTCTTGTTTCATTTGGCCCTGTTTCATAATAAAAGAAAGCTGGTGGAGATCTCAGTTCTGTTTCATTTTTTATGTAAACATTTTTCTGTCTCAGATGGTTGCATTTAAGGCATCGGGTTAATTCAATCTCTCTCCTTTGAAAAATTCAATTAAGGAACATAACACCCTAAAAATTAGCTGAGTAGCTTATAAAAATATGTTGATGTAGGCTTAGTGGTGACAGGTGAGAAAGTAAGTTGTGTCTTTTATGACTCTTAAACGTTGAAGTCAATCAATGAGTTCCAAATGCACTATTGGAATTTTTCTTAAATTTTTCGATGCTTTTGCATATTGTGAAAGAACTTGGTTAGATGTGATAAAAGGGGTTCATGAGATTGGTTACTTACTATTCCTTTTATCATTGTCATTGCTACTCAATAGGCATGCTATGGGCTCATGTTTCTGAAGAATATAATTCAGATGCTCTTTTTCTAGAATATAATTTATATGTTCTCTCTACAAATTTGAAGTAATTTCAAAATGTAGTTGTTTAACGACTGTTCAGATTCAGAATATATTAAAGAGTTAAATTGAATACAGTTAATCAACTTAAGCATTTGACTCTGGTGTTTTTAAGATATATATTCAAATCCCTATAATTTTATTATGTTGATCTTTTCAATTTTCTCAGATACCATCTTCATTTCATATATCTTGCCTACTAGCGACGTATCATTAATCAAATTACCATACGATCCCACATGTGGAGCAAGTTGTTGGAGATCATTTTAAATGATTCACCAATCTATTCTTTTGAGTCTATTGGTGGTTTGAGTCTTTTCTTTTGAATCTATTGGTTGTTCAATGGTCTAGTATTAACTGTGTTTAGATTTATGGTAATTATCGTTCTTTTATGGCCTTAGTCACCAAGAAAAAACGTGCTTTGATAATCTTTTCTTTCTCTTCGGCAGGTTGGTAATGTAGAAAGGATACATGTTTACTATGCCCATGGCCTAGATAGCGCAACTTTTGTTCGCCGGTGTTATTGGCTCCTTGATAAGTAAGTTATGGTTGAAAAAACATTGTTAAATTGGTTGCTACCGGTTGTTTCAGTGGGGTCTATCCCCATCATGCCACAAGTGAAGAAAAATGAAATTAGATAGTGGCACTATATTGTGTCCTATTTATATAATTTATGACTTGCTTATGCTTTTTGTTCAGGACCCTTGAACACATTGTCCTCGTTCATTACCGTGAAACACAAGAGGTTAGGTTCAGCATAATGCATCTGCAGATACTGAAATATAATCTTGAGATAAGCTTTTATCATTTGGACTACTACATCTATTTAAGATCTGCTGATTTTTCCTCCATGGTTGCGATACTAGAACTTCATTCAAAATAATGTTCTCATGTGTCTTTGAATTTTTACTGGTAGTCTGGCACCATATAGAACTAGCAGTCGTGCATGCATGTCTTTCTCTATATCCTCCGTTAAAAAACCGGATAATTATCTGTTTGTGTTTTATTTTGATGATTTAATCCAACGTTTATTAAGGATAAAGTCAGCAATAAAATACATATGTTTACTACTACTCTTTCTACATTTTGAATACCAGATTTCTTGATGATTGTTGCCTTTAAGTTTCTCTTAATTCTATCGAATATCTAGACATGCATTGTAATTTCTGTGCCAATTTTATCACTGCTCTAACTAAATCCTCAAAAATCAAGGCACCACCTGGATGTAGAGTGCTATATGGTGATTCAAGTGATAATGATTCTCTTTCTTCTGTTATGCATAAATTTATGGAATGAAAAGGCAATGATCATGGCACTATTTTTGTTAGATAAACACTGGTTTCATGTGTTTCAACTCTGTGATGCTTCATAGCACATGGACAAAACTTCCAAACGTTCTGCACCCAATATCACTAGAATGCATTTGGACACTTCATGAACAACTTCTTACAATTAGTCTTTCTGTATTGAAAATAATTCGCTGTCTTAACTTCCTATTTCTGCCAGTTGCAGAGTTCTCCATCCACATCGTTGAACTCAAATTCTGGTTCTGTCTCTAACCCATCAACTCCGTGGCTTTTATCGGAGGAACTTGATTCCAAGGCTACTCATGGTTATTCTGTTGGTGAAAATGGATTGTCAGGTGATACTGGCTGAACCTGTCAAAAATAAACGAGTAGTAGTTTGTTTGATCATTCCTTTCTAATGTTTCTTCTTTATACTTTAGTTCATTTATAGTATATTTGGTAGTGTGCATGCCTCAGCCCCTTTAATGCATGCCTCTTATAGTATATTTGGCAGTCTTTTTAACTGTGCTTTAATTTTTAAATGGTGGATTTGGTTAGTAATTAGAAAGCAAGGGATTCAAAGAAAATTAAGTACGTATTTGATAGAAGATTTAGAAATTGTATGTCAATTTTAGTATCTGGTTCAAAGTATGTTTAGCAATACATTCATAAACATTAATATAGTAGTAGTTACCAACTAAATTTTTTGTTCAATCTAAATTATTGTAATTAATTTATTTAAATATTTACGTTACAATATTTATTTATTTATTATTTTTTTTACATTTACCGTATAATATTATGCAATTTGTAATTGATATATTATACATGTTTTAATCTTTGAAAAACTTAAATGGGTTTATAATATGTAGTATATTTCTCATACTTTTCCCTTTTTAGTTTAGCTTTGCATCCTCAAATTTCAAATAAAAAATTTGAAATTACTGAAAACATCATTGGTGTTCTCAGAATTTCTATTGTTTAGTTTAGATCATGAAATCCAAAACTAGGTTAAAAAACTAATTCTCTAAACAGATTTTTTTAGTGAATGCTTAACAAGAAATAGAATCCAAATTGCATACCAGATTGACCTATATGATAGATGAACAAAAGCATTTTCTAATTGTGTTGAATTAAAAATTAGAAATAACTTTAAAAAAAGCAAAATAAGAACACTGGAATTGCTTTTCATAGATGCAGTTAATTGGTGTTTTATCGAAAGCTGTTGGGCTTGAAGCTTCATTTCAATTTCTCACAAGCCCTTTAGTTCACTGGTTTCTCTGTACCCACTTTCTTTTACCAACTCCTTTCTACGTCATTGCTCTAACTAGCTTTCCTTTACACGCTTTATCTCACTGATCTCATTGCCCATACTCTCACCGATTTCCATGTACTTTTCTCATTAGCTTTTTCCTACGCCCACGTTTTCTATGTAATGTCTCATTTCACATGCAGTTTCTCTTAGTACTCTCTTTCCGCTCATATGCCCTCTCAGGCTAATCTCTCTATGCACACACTGTCTCACTTGCTCAATTTTATTCTTTTCTATATTGATAAGTTGTAAGAAATACTTAGTCAAAGGAGCACATCTAACGTATAAAATCATTTTTAAAATATTAGAACCAAATAAGAAAGTGATTGATTATCAAGTATGTGCTCCAAAGTACCCGTAATAGAACTAATTTTGGTGAAGTTAACTTTAAGAAACTTTTGGCTTCCTTGTTATTTCAAACGAGACTCAAGTTTTATTTTGTTTTATTGCATGGATAATGAACAGAGCCTAGTGACACTACAACAGTCATGACTTATGAACAGCGGCTTCATGAGATAAACACACTTGAGTGGGATGACCTTCTTGTGAAGGATGAGCCTTTCAAACCTGCCATGCCTAAAGGAGGTAACAAAGAAAAAGTTCTGAATGAGGCAAAACCAACTGCGTGGGTAGATTACCAATTCTATTTCTATTAACTCTTCTCATCTCATTCACCAGACAAACTTTCATGCTTTGACCAACAGAACCAGGTCCCAATAAATGTGAGTAGAATAATTTACTATTGAAATTTCACTTGCTGTTTGTTCCCTTGCCTTCCATCTTTTTCTATTCCACTTCTGGGGCTTGTTACTCTCCATGGCTGGGCTTGATTCCTAATACGAAGTAGATGTTAGGTAGAACATGCTTCACTTATCTGGAAGAAGGCTGATAGTGAATAGTGGTTAAGTTTGGTTTGCTTCGTTACCTAAACAATATTTTTTGTCAAACAGTTAACTGTTTATGTTGAACATCTTTATTTCTACACAATGTAATAGAAGTGTTTAAAATTTCTGCTTCTCTAGTAGTTATTGCCTTATTTATGACTTACAGTCCATCTTTGCAGGTGACCAGCAATTTGTTGGGGGAGATGTCTTCATTTAGTAATCCAGTTGAGTCAACTGGGAGGGCCAACGGCAATATCAGTTTCACCGGAAGTGCCAATCTGTTGTTAGATGGTCAAACAAATTTGCAAAGTCAGGACAGCTTTGGGCGATGGATAAATGAAGTTATCGCTGAGTCTCCTGGTTCAGTCATTGATCCTGCTAATGAACCATCCATTTCATCTGTTCACAATTCCTATCGTGATTCAACATTATATTACAGTCAAACTTCGGCTATGGAGCAAATTTTTAACATAACTGATGTCTCACCTGCATGGGCCTTTTCAACAGAAAAAACAAAGGTATTCTCTTTTACTAGTACCAACTCTTCACAATTCTATACTTATCTGACATTACATCTCCGTCATATTTTGAGTGTTTATTTGGCTTTTATCTATTTCTTCTTGTGCAGGCAAGGGAGACGTTCCCTTATATGTTACTCTATTAAATCCTATTGGTCCTTGCTTTATTTTGTTCGGTAAAATTTTAAACATCCTGCTTTAATATCTAAATAGACTTTGAACCCATATTCTGTCAAGGTGAAAAATCAAAGCTTTGAACTGTGAAGTTATAAGTTTATTTGCAGAAATCTACATTGATAATGGATGGATGGATCTATTATTTGCTGTAACAAGGGAAAAAGATGTTATTATTAATGAGTTTATTGGAGTGCCAAACTAGTCTTTTTTATCTAATTATAAAACTTATACTGCTCGTAGCTACTTTTTTACTGGTCTTGTCAATACTACTTTTTGCTAGCTAGTGCGATTTCTAGAAGCACACTTTTTTTCTTTTTCTTTGTTTAATTTAGTCTATAATCTCTTGTAAAAAGAAAGTCTATGATTGACCTATTTCGCGTTGCGCTCCTAATAAGTCCCATAACTATATTGTTTAACTCATTAAAGCAGACGGTGAATTTAATGATGGAAACATCCTTGTGTTTTTTGAGCTGTAAGTTTGATTTTGTTAAGCAATTTACTGTTTTGAGGAGGAAAGGTTTTTGAATTCATTTCCTCTTTTCTGAATAATGACATCCTCTGAGTAATTAATTTGGTACATGCAATATTTGCTCTTCCCTATGAATCCACGTAGTTTTGATTGTAGACTTAGACTAGGTTGGTTCATTCATTTCCCATTTATCCTTTTGCATATCTATGTTCATTTCTAATTTGGTACAATAAATTTTTTAATTTTATTGGACATGTCAACATTAAAACATTAGCTATTGGCCTCTGGTTTGTTGGGTATCTGCTCCTCCATGATCAGATTGTGAATACGGCTGATCAAACTCATTATAAACGTGAAGTGCTTATGTCTTTTAGAAAAAGATGGCTTTTCCTGGATGAAATGAAGATTGGATTCATGTAACAAGAGAAAGGTTTCCCATTCCTTACCTGGAAAAATATGTGGCCATGAAATAGGGATTAAGTGGAACAGAATTGACTGGGTGGTAGAGTCGTGAAAACACCAGTTTCTTCCATATTTTGGACCTTAGCTCCATGGAACAATATACTACTGCTGAAACATGGAAGAATTGAAATCTTAGATCAAAACATTATGTATGGATGGTATGAACTGCCTAAACAAGAATTCTTGAACAGCGAACAACCAGAGTTATTACTCACTACATCAAAAAATTTCCATTAATGAAAGATGTAAATCCATTATTTAAATAAATATGGTCAACCCTTACCTAATCATTATACGAGCTTTAAAAAGATTCACAATACAATTTTTTCATTTTATAATTGAAATGGAGTTCCAAGAATAGCTTGGTTTGTTTATTTGTTCTCTTGTTGATTTGACAAGTATTTATTCAGTTTATTGCAGTCAGAAAGGTGGAATACACCATCTTGCTGCTAATCTACAACTTGCAAATATTCTAATGGTGTTTTTTTTGTACTTAATTGCAGATTCTAATTATTGGATATTTTCACAATGACTATGTACATCTAGCAAAGACCAACTTATTGGTTGTATGTGGTGATACCAGTGTTAATGTTGATTTTGTTCAACCTGGAGTTTATCGCTGTCTGGTACCACCACATTCACCAGGAATAGTACATTTATATGTGAGCTTAGATGGCCACAAACCTATTAGTCAAGCTCTGAGTTTTGAGTATCGTGCACCAAATTTACAAGTGCCTGTAGTTGCTTCAGAACAGATCCAAAAGTGGGAAGAGTTTCAAATCCAGATGCGGCTCGCTCATATGTTGTTCTCTACATCCAAGATTCTGAGCGTCATTTCAACTAAATTGTCACCCACTGCCCTGCAGGAGGCTAAGAAACTTGCTCTAAAAACTTCTGACATTTCTGATAGTTGGATTTATTTGTTAAAGTCAATTACAGAAAATAGAACTCCATTTCAACAAGCAAGGGAAGGTGTTCTTGAGATCATGTTGAGGAGCAGGTTAAGGGAATGGCTGATAGAAAGAGTTGCTGAAGGCTCAAAGAAAAGCACTGAGTTTGATGTAAATGGTCAAGGAGTAATCCATTTGTGTGCCATATTGGGATATACCTGGGCTGTACATCTATTTGTTTGGGCTGGTTTGTCAATAAACTTCCGAGATAAATCCGGATGGACAGCTCTTCACTGGGCAGCTTGTTATGGAAGGTACAACATTATTTGTCAAATTGATGGAAAAAGTAGTTAAGCCTTTCAGTTTCATCCAACCCCCTGAATGATTGAGGACCTTTTAATTGGGGTTCCCATCATGATAACCATTCGTTTAATATGCTTGGTTGTTCATGGTCATGGGATAGCATCAAATACTTTATAGTTATCCATAAATACACCCACATGGGGGTTCTAGGTTCCCAAAACAATGTTTATTTTGCTTTTTTTTTTTGGTTCTCAAAATGGGAATATGTTTATCTTCAATCATCGATTCTAATTATAGCCAATGTCTTCGGGATTTTTGCATACCTTTTCAGTCTTAATCCTTTTATTTTCAACTTCATCATGCCATAGTTTATATTATGAGCATGGTTTATTTTTTTTTATATTGTGTTATTGCTATTGGAAGTTTTTAATCAAATAGACAACTTGCCTATTGTGTTGCTGATTGACACGCCCACCCCCATTGATTCAAAATTTAAGCTTAGTCAATTTTTTCATGCCTATGAACATAATCTTCAATCATCATCTATCTTAATTATAGTTATTTCACAATACCTTGCACCAAACAGATGTTGATTCTGTATTGTTGATTGGGAATTTCCACTGTGTCGGTATTTCATAAAAAATAGATAAAAAGGGTGGTATAAAATTTTACTAATAGTGGATGACACTTCTCACCTATTTGACCACAAAAAGTTTTTTGGTACAGGGAGAGAATGGTTGCCGTTCTTTTATCAGCGGGGGCAAAGCCAAACTTGGTCACTGATCCCTCATCAAAGAACCCTCTGGGATGTACAGCTGCAGATCTTGCATCTATGAATGGTTATGATGGCTTAGCTGCGTATCTTTCTGAAAAGGCTTTGGTATCACACTTCGAAGAGATGAGCTTGGCTGGAAATGTTAGTGGCTCGTTGGATACTAGTAGTACAATAACTGATGTCTCTGATTGCATCAGCGAGGAGCAGATGTATATGAAAGAAACATTGGCAGCTTACCGAACAGCAGCTGATGCAGCAGCACGTATACAAGCTGCATTTCGTGAACATTCTTTAAAGCAAAGATCTGATAGAATTGAATTATCCTCCCCAGAAGCTGAAGCACGTAGTATTATTGCAGCCATGAAAATTCAACATGCCTACCGTAATTTTGAGACACGAAAAAAAATGGCAGCTGCTGCTCGTATCCAATATAGATTCCGTACTTGGAAGATCCGCAAAGACTTCCTTAATATGCGTCGTCAAACTATTAAAATTCAAGTAAGTCTATACCCTTAGTTCTTGCCATTACCTTCAATTAATTTGAGAACCGAATCTTTAAGTCTTGAAAAGTCTCCTCTTTATACTGGTCTTGTTTGCACAAATCCAACAAAGTTATGAACAATTTAAATTATATAATAGACAAGATCGATCAAATTTATCTGTTTGGCTTAATGAGATTCGAATAGTGTTGATCTTCATGTGTTTGGCATGCTTAAAAAATGTGTTTTCACCCTTGCCATTTAAGCATTTTTGGAAGGAAAAAAGTAGTTAAAAATCTCTAAAAGCAATTTTAAGTGCTTTTGTTTAATCTATTTTTAGAAATTCTTTATAAAAGATTTTACATAGCACTTTCAATTGGTAAAATAAATCTCTAAAATTTTAATCTAACACTACAATTTTAATATAATTGTTTTTAGTCATTATTGAAAAGAAAAAGACAAAGTATACGTGGAAAACCCTAGTACAGGGAGAAAAAACCACGATAGAAGCCGCTTTTATTATTTTCTAATAATCAAAAGAGT
>JBBPDJ010000003.1:14562961-14596457 GCA_037974625.1 Cucumis cinereus
AAATAAAATTAGGGTACAATAAATTACACAAGTACCCTTAGGGCTATAAACACTCCTAGCCCCTAATTTCCAACAGTCATCGGTAAGCACTTTAAAAAGACGTGTCAAATGCACATTTATATCGTTTTTAACAATTATGAATATTTAAGGAGACTAACTATTTGATGTATTCAAACCATTCCCATGGTTTATTATGGCCCTTTGTTGTATTGTTTGACTTGAAAGAAATAGTTAAGCTTTAAAAGAAAATATTGAAGAGACTTTATGTATGCTTGGTTTGTTGAGTTAATTGTTCCACATACAATTTTTACTAAAAGTTTTTATAATTTTACTCGCCCACTCTAATTTTCTTAATACTGATTGGAGTGCTGTTTTTGCATTCATTTCCTAAAAGAGTGTCTTACGTTTTTCTTTTCATGCTAATTCGATGTTTTTTATCCAAGAATTTTATGAAGCACTCGGCTTGGCTTTAATTTCATTACTTTTGTAGAAAAACTTTGATAGAACTGAAGGTCCTTATCAGAATATAAACTTCTTCCTGTGATTGAACTATTAATTTATCTACATTAATTGAAACACCCATTTTGGTTCTAATTTCATGTGTTTTTGGATTTACAAAAACTTTGATGGAACTGAAGTATCTGCAAAACATGAAAACATTTTCCTGCGATTGAATTTTCAGTTTGTCTATGTTTACTGGGGTGAAATTTGATGTCATATTGGAAGTGATCTTGTTGTGCATATCATTGTAAAGCGTGATTTTTGTATGCCTGGTGATTGTTGTGAAGTTTTCAATTTTCATGCAACTATTGTGAACCGACATGAGTCCTAGTGTCGTTATATTAAAAATGAGCAGTTCAGGTAGATGACGTCCAATTTGTTTCTTTCCTCTTAGGCTGCATTTAGAGGCTTCCAAGTACGGAGGCAGTATCGCAAGATTGTTTGGTCAGTAGGAGTACTTGAGAAAGCTATACTGCGGTGGCGTCTTAAGAGAAAAGGTTTTCGTGGGCTTCAAGTTGCACCTGCTGAAGTGGTGGAAAAGCAGGAAAGTGACGTAGAAGAGGACTTCTACCTTGTATCTCAAAAACAAGCAGAAGAGCGAGTTGAGAGAGCTGTTGTTCGTGTTCAGGCTATGTTTCGATCAAAGAAAGCACAAGAAGAGTATCGTAGGATGAGGTTAACCTATGATGAAGCAGCGGTGAGTTAAACCCTCTCATCAAAGTTTTCTGTGTAGGTTAAAAGTAGTTCAAATTTTTTTGACTGTGTTATCTTTTTGAGCTATTGCAGTTGGAATATGAAGTACTTTCACATCCTGTTTATGGTAGTGATTAATGGTTTACACTATACAATGAATGGTTAAAGACGTGAGTTTCCTTAGCTCTGGCCAACTCGAGGAATGACTGATACCATACTCGGTAGTCAAAGATGGGAGCTGTCGAGGTTGGTTCTTTAGTGTGGCAATGAGTTTAAAGACTAATGAACTGTTTAGGTAGGGGAAGAACTAATGCCCTTTGTATCATAGAAATTGTTTTAGGTAGGAGATGCTTGTACTTGTAGCATGTACATGTTGTAATTATATGAATAGTTCGGTTTGGTTTGTACTTATTACTACCTTAAAACCGTTTTGTGGAATTTGGTGGATATTTTGTCCATAGAATTTGTATAATATGTAATTTTATGATTTCGTCCCGCTACAAACTCGATTTGGAAAAACCTGTTATTTTTCAGTAGTTAAAGACATTAGCAACACAAACAAGACCTCTGATGCAGCAATGGTGAGTTAAACGGCCTCCCATTGAAGTTCCTGCATAAATTCTATTGATTTGATTTTGTCAAGTCTTTGGGGTATTGCAGCTGGAACTATATGTGCTTTCCTATGATTGAGGTAGTGATTAATGGTCTATACTATGAATAGTCAGAGATACGAGTCAAAATGAGCACTGGTATCAACCTCGAAGCCAGACATTTGATTCTCTCACCCCGCGTATTATCAAAAAGAAAGACACGACACAAGAATTTTCTCGAGCTCATACCGGCATCAGATTACACGTAAGTTGAAGATGGGAGCCTTTGAGTTTGACTCTTTATTTTGTGGCAATGAGTTTAGAGAGTGATGAATGAGTAAGAATTAATGCCCCATTTGAGTCTGATTTATCTTGTAGCCTCTATGGATATAAATAGTTCAATATGTTTTCTACTTTCTACCATCTGATCTGTTTGAAAGAATTTTGTGTACATTCTATTGCCTAGATGATTTGTAGAATATGTCATTTTCATGTTTCTGGTCCCATTCCAAAATTAAACTCGAAGAAATTCTATATTTTTTACAAATTTAGTTACTCAGTTTGTCTATTTAGTCATTGACCTTTTCAAATATTTAATAAGTTTATAAACATTTAATTTTATGTTTAATTAGTCTGAATTTTCAATGTTGTATATGATTAGTACTAAACAAATTCAATTTTTTTTAAAAAACTAATTGATCTACTATGGATAAATTTTAATTTTATGTCTTATGAAATTTTAATTTTGTGTCAAGTAGATTCATGAAAATTTGACAAATTTAGAGATTAAACCTATAATTTTGCAAGTTCAATAACAAATCAAACACAAACTTAAGTTTTGAGCTTTGTAATTTAATCCGAAAAATAATTTTTAAAAAAATGGAACTCACCCCACGCCCTACCTAAAGAAAGAAAAAAAAAGTTGTCATCCTTAAACTGAATTTGCATTACAATAATGAGATTCAAACTTCAATTTAATTCTATAAAAGTAGTTAGATCTATAGAATTTATTGAGAGTTTATGCAATAGTAATGTCACAAAACAAGACAAAAACAATAACAGTTCCTAGTTCCAATCCAATAGAACAAATCTCAAGTTGCCAAACTTGTAAACAAACTTTCACCTCAAACTAAGTTTTGTCAGGCACAGAAGATAACCTATATGGGAATAATGGATGCTAATTACCCAATTGTTGATACTATTTGATATATTGTGAGAGCCATTTGAACCCGTCCCCATAACCCATCTTTCGGACGATGCTACACATATAAACCTCGAGTGGTCGAACGTTGGTCTGGGTAAGATTAACCTTTCCCTTGCCAGTTGTGAAATTGCTCAAACCCAGGTGAAATCTTAGCTCATCCTCAGAAGCAGCATAAGGGATGTCAATCTTGTTTCCGAGCACGAGGAATGGAACATCAGCCAGCGCTTCGTCTGAAAGGAGAGCATCAAGCTCCTTTTTCGATTCGGTAAACCGCTCTTTGTCATAGGCATCAACCAGGTAAACTACTGCATCCACCTAATCATGAAATAGATGTTATTTCATGTAGACATCCTCATATTTACGCAAGCAGAGGAGGGACCATTATGCTAAAAAGGGAATTCAGAAGCCATAATCTATGACAAACGCGGGATTAAAAGAAATTAATCAAATCCCAGCAGTTACAAGGGAATATTATAACTTATAAGAACCAAGTAAGAAGGAAAGATACGAGATTCGACAAGATCATATTTGGAAAACGGTTTCAGGTTTTCATCACACCAGGGGAATCTGAAAGGACTTCAACTTTCAATAGTCAAATACTTAAAAGACTTTATGGGTTTGTTTGGAATGACTTTATAACCGCTTAAAAACAATTTTTCTGCCATATCAGCACTTTTTTAAAGCACTTGAACAATCATTTCAAACAGACTCAAACTAGGAGCACCCTTAAAAAGCAAAAGCGTTGTTACAAGAAAAAAATGAAAACATGCCAATGTTTAATTCGACCAAAGCTATGGAGTGCGAGGGAAACAGAGTAGGTTTTTACACATTCTCATATACACTTTGAGTGGCAAATATGCTTGTAACTTCATTTGATGGTAGAAAATAGGATGCATTTGCAACTTTGGTTTTTCTTTCTTAATCAGAGACTGTTGACAGTGAAAGAAAACTTCCATAGAACCTAACAGCTTCTATATTCATTGTAACTTCAGGTTGTAAAAATACATATTCAGACAATGAAGGAATGTTCCTTCTTCAAAAAGTTTCAGCTTAAAAAGTCAACTGCTCAAGGAGATTGAAACCAAAGCCTAAAATCCTACAATGAAGCACAGCAAAAGCATCTGGTGGGCTTGAACAGAAGAAAACTCCAACAACCATCAAATTCAAAATTCATAACAAACAAAAGCCATGTCATAAGTCCAATTTAAAACAACAGATTAATCATTATAGCTGGCGTTGAGAAAAATCTTATTGACTCGAGACAAATCAAAGAGCGAAACTGAACCTAATTGAAAAGATCAAAGTATCGACAATATCCAATAAGAAATTGACTTTAAAAAAAAAAAATCACCTTAGCATAATAATCTTTCCAGACTCTGCGAGCGATCTGGTGGCCTCCAAGATCAAACGCCTTGAATTTGATTTTCCCAATACTCAACTCCTCTGAGGTCGGGTGTTGAGTGGGCTGATGTTGCACTAATCTCTACACGGAATCAACAAATTTCCTTTAGAAATTTTTAAAAAATGGAGTGCAAACTAAAGGAAGAGATAAAGAAATGAAACTGACCTCATCCTTCAACATGTGAAGGAGAGTAGTTTTGCCGGCATTGTCGAGACCGAGGAAGAGAATTTTAGCCTCTTTTTGCCAGAGGCCGAGCGATGCTAAGACGCCGTAGAACCAATCGACGAGAAACATAATCGCCGATTGACGATATATTATGTGAGGAATGAAGCCGGAAAAATCACCGGAGAGTGGAATGAGAATGAACTATGAAGACGAATGGAGATTCAAAGGAAGAAGAAAGATGGAGATCTGAAAAAGTCATTTCACAATTTTATTTTTAAACAATTAAAATAAAAATAAAAAAGGATTTGGCGTTACAAACCGTTGTGTGCAGGCAGCCGACCATATGGACTTTTGGTTTTTATTTTTTTCATTTTTAATTCTGAGGTTTTTCATTAAAAATATTTCGTTAAGTCTATTTATTCTCATTTTCTACGTCATTCGTGTTATTCTTTTTCATATACAATGATTGAATTCTTAGTTTAATTCTAAAAACAAAACCAACTCTCAAAAGCTGCGTTTTTTAGTTTTCTAGTTTTTGTTTTATTTTCTAAAATTCGCATCTTGCGTTTACAATCTTTTATAATGTCTATTTTATTTTTGGTCCCAGCTATTTGCCTTTGAAAGTTTGCATGTGAAGTGGTGCATGTCTTTTATATATGAACGTGATCAATACTATAAATATAAAACAATTATGATATGTATCAAAATGTCTTCCATTTATTAGTTTCGAATTCTATCATGTAACGTAATTTTATGTAGAAAGGATATGATAATATTTCTTGTCATATTAACAATTCAAACGTGTACAAAGAGGTCTATAGATACAAGGAGTACGAGGAAATAAAATTAAAAGAAAAGAGATAATAACTCTTAATTATTGGTCTATGGTTAACTTTCACAAAATATGTTAACATTGTGTCCTCTCTTTCGTGAAAACGATCATTATTGTTGTTATTATCATTATTTATCTAATTAATGTTTATATTCAAATAATTAAAAAAATAAGTTTAAAAAGTTGCGAGTATATGGAACTGAAACAAAATTTACCTGTACCATTATTATTTTAATTTTAGGTTTGGCTTATTTTTAGAAAACTTAATTATAATTGGTAGTAATTTTAGAAATAATGATTAAGTATATATCAAAATTTATAAAAAAGTAAAAATATAGAAAACTGTATCGATAATAGACTTTTATAACTCGTATACCTTTGTGGTCTATTTAAGTGACTTTGCAAGTCTATCCAAATTATGTATAGAAGGAATTATGGACCCAGTCCAAGCCCATTGGATTCGTAGGCAAGCCCAAATTGAGCTGCCTATAACATTAAATTAGGTCATCGTAAACCCTAGCTTCAAATCCGTCTTCTTCCTATCGATTTCTTCAACAGAGATCGGATTTCACTCTCTCCTCTGTGCTTTTCCGTTCAGAGATGGCGAAGTCGAAGAATCACACAGCTCACAATCAGTCACGCAAAGCCCATAAGAACGGCATCAAGAAACCAAGGAAGCACCGCCACACTTCCACCAAAGGGGTATGTGATTTTCTCATACAATCGCTCCTGTTCTTATTGAATCCATTGTTTTCTTTTTAATTTGTTTGAATTCTCGTCGATTTTTGTGTAGATGGATCCGAAATTCCTTAGGAACCAGAGGTACGCGAAGAAACACAATACCAAGAGTGGAGAAAATGCTTCTGGGGAAGAGTAAAGTAGAACTCTATGTAGCCGCCATGTTTAGGGTTTTTATGATATGAGATTTTCTTATATGGAATCTTTTGGTATCGCCCTTGTTTTTGTTTAGCAGCCTTGCTATTTTTGACTCAATGTGGAAACTGTTGCTTCTGAGATCTGATTTACAACAATATATTATCTGATTTCCCATTTTTATGGCTTGAACTATTAGCTACATCTTCATACATTATCAATATGTGCCATTGCTTTTCTCTTCACTTAACAATGACACTATCTTTGTTTTAATTGTGGGCTTAAATACAACTTTAGTTCCTTTACTTTGATGCTTGTGTACGTTTGTGTCTATTTGATCCATTTTCAATTTTGTCTAATAGCTACTCTACATTGAAAGTTCTGTGATCGAATAAATACGAACTCGGTGCCGAATAGATATATAATTAGAAGTTTCAGAGACTGCCCTTGAAATTTAACTTAATGGTTTGAATGTCTGCAAAGCATTGGACTTGTAGATTTAGAGTAGATTTCTATGGTATTAATGTGAAGGGCTTGATTTACTGGGCAACAAGCTTCACAAATTTGATTTGTGGGTGTTTGAATGGAACTAATAGAGCTGTCTTTTAAGATACTTAATGGAACTTCCCAGCTTTGTGAGATTATAGATTTTATGGTTTCATTTGAACCCACCTTCTAATGGATTTTTAGTATTATTCTCTGTCCGACCTTTGACATTTAGATGTCAAATAGAAAATTAATTTCTAAAAGGGTGACAACCTGGAACTCATGATCTTCTAGTCATTTATTGAGATAGCCTCATTTTTTACTACGAACTAGGATGGTTTGTGTTAATGGAATATTTGTTTTTTTACTAATTTTGGATCAATAGTTGACTTATGAAGTCTGAAGTTGATATCTTGGTGTTGGGAAGCTTATGTTTAGGGTGTATATAAGTTACACAGACTTGAAGTTTTTGATTGAATATTTCTTGTCATCCTTGGTTCAGTAGGAACTAAATGTGAGGTCATTGTTGCAAGAATGTTGGGCTACGTGATCAAGTTTTTGATGCCCGAGAAGATGTTATGCTTTGAGATAATGTGCTCAGAAGCTTGATGGTCATATTTTGTTTTATTGTTGTATGTGATCCATATTTTATCAAGTTAGTTACGAAGTAAATGCAATTTAGCATTAATGATATCATCTTGATGATTTGTATACCAATAATTTGCAAGAGTCGAAGTTAATATGATATGTATTATGTTATAATTAATAAGTGTGGGTATTATAAAAAATACACAAATCTCAAATTTCACGGTTTAATTTTATAAAGCTATAACGGTGCTATTTGTATGCATGGTGAAACTTAAAATTAGGAGAGTACTAGAGAAACAACACTTGCAAAACAAATTAGGGGTATAATTTTAATAGGGAGAAAAGGTCATATTTCAAAATTTGAGGAAAATTGTGTGACAATTGTGTCAAATTTAAGCCAGAAAATTAAATTATAAGGTTTCAAGAATGAAAGTCAGTGATGTCCAATAAAATAGAAGTAAACTTCTATGTTACATAAAATTGTTTTTCTTTACATAAATAAACAATGGTAGGGTAAGCAATGTAATGTGATACTTAGATATGAAGTCCCCAGTGGAGAGGTAATGAGTATTCTGAACGTCAAGTTGCTACCTCGGGATCTTGAACAAATTACGAGAATATATAAGTGTTAAAATTGGATCAAATTAAACCTTCAAACTTATAAAAATGTATAATTTCTGTAAGTAAGTACTATAAGCTGCTAGATCCAATTTCAGAAATTTAAGGGTCTAGTTTTTACTATTTAAAATTTAAAGATGTAATTTCTACCATCGTTATACTGTAGAAGTAGTTTTTGCCATTTGGATGAAATAGCCCACTCCTAAAAAATTTCATCCAAATTCTCTAATAAACAATGGGCCCAAAAACGAAGCCCATTATTATTCGGCAAGCCCAAAATCGAGCTACCCAAACATTAAATTAGGTCATCAGAAACCCTAGCTTTAGCTCGTTCAAATTCCTCGCTTCTTCATCGTCTCTTCGATTTCTCTCCAATCTCTTTTGTGCTTTTCGTTCAGAAATGGCGAAGTCGAAGAATCACACAGCTCACAATCAGTCACGCAAAGCCCATAAGAACGGCATCAAGAAACCAAGGAAGCACCGCCACACTTCCACTAAAGGGGTATGCGATTTTCTCTTACAATTACTCCTGTTCTTGTTGAATCCATTGTTTTCTTTTTTATTTGTTCTAATTCTCGTCGATTTCTGTGTAGATGGATCCGAAGTTCCTTAGGAACCAGAGGTACGCGAAGAAACACAATAACAAAAGTGGGGAAAATGCTTCTGGGGAAGAGTAAAGTAGCCGCCGCCAAGTGTAGGGTTTTTATTATTTAAATCTTTTGTTATTGCTCTTATTTTTGTTCACTAGTCTTTATATTTTGACTCAATTTGGAAACTTTTGCGTCTGAGGCATGTTTTACGAAAATACATTATCTGATTTGCAATTTTAAGGCTTCAACTGTTGGTTACATCTTCATACCTTATCAACTTGTTTTAGTGATGGGTTTAATTACAACTTCATTCCCCATCATTGAATTTTCAATTTTGTATGTCTTGACAAGTTTAGTGACCAAATTCACTAACTGACCAGACTTGAAATTTGATCCAATGTTTTCAATGGTGTAAATTTTGCTGCAAAGGATGTTATAATGGGATGTCGTCGTTGATTTATTGGGCAACAAGCTTCATATAAATCAAGGAAACTAATCTGAACCTGTATCATGAGTTGGTCCTAGTGGGCGATGACATATTTGATTATGGGTTCTATGGTAGCTACCAGTTTTTCTTGTTAAGATATTAGGAAGAGAAAATAGAGCTTCATAAATTTGACTTGTAGATGTTTGGAAGGAACTGAATCCGAATCTGAGCACATGCGCCCATCATGACGGATGAGGTTCAGTCACTCCAATTGGATCCTCTAGAAAAGATGTTTGGATGCAACTATAGAACTGTCTTTCGATGTTTGGATGAAACATGGGGTTTTAGGCTTATTCTTGCTGCCTTGTGCTAATGGAAATATTCGTCATGGTAAATTTGCCTCGACAAGTTACATATATGTATATACATATATATGTATATGTATATATGTATATATATATTATTTCTTTCTCATCTTTGTGCATGCTTCATTACATGGATTGAATATTCTTTTCATGGTAAATTTGCATCCTTTCTGCTTGATATGTTATCACAAGTCGGTGAAATAAGAATTGTAATGGTTTGAATCTAAAGTCCGATTATCTAAATATAGATCTCATAACAGAGATCAATATACATATATATATATACATATATATATATACATATATATATATACATATATATATATACATATATATATATACATATATATATATATATATACATATTTTGAAAAGTTTGAGACAAACAATGTTTTAAAAGTTCGGGATCAAATAAATATTTTAAATTAACAAATAAAAACTTTGACCTAATATTAGATCCACATTTGTTAAATAATTTTCTTTGTTCAATGACTATTTATATTGTAATCATTTTTCTCAGTCTGTTGTGATTACTGATTTCCTCAAATACAGATGCTGGAAAATAATGAAATCTCAGATTGAGAAGTTTGGATCTATTCAATTTTCCAATTAATCTTCCACATTTCAATGTTATGCAAAAATCATTGGTCTACTAGATTCAAAGTTAACATTTCAAATTTGTAAGTATTTTCCAGGATTACCACATTTCCAATTAATATTTTTCTCTGATCACGAACTTGCCTAGAGAAGATTGGATAAAATGGGAAATTACACAACATAATGCCCTCTAAGTATAGTTTTAGTAAATTAGATATTTATTAGCGGATTAAGATCAAATGTTCAACTCAAACTATATATAAAAAAATGTAAACGGGAGTCTAAATTATGTCTGTCAGCTACAAAATTATGTCTAACTTATATGGCTTTGTATTGATAAATTACTTTGTCCAAAACCAGACACGAAAAAGCATCTAAAAGAGGAAGCAACTGCCAATTTATGTTCCATTTGCAAGGGATGGATTAAATCAATAATGTAAGAATAAAAACGATACTAAAATATTTTGGACCAAACCAACCGTACGATATCTGCTAATTCTCTCAAGACTTGGTTGTTTCTTCCAGTATTTTGATGTTCCTGCTGATCACTCCATCTAGAAATCGTGTCATTTCTCGAAACTCCCTAACAAAAGCAAAAATCTTCAAAAAGAAGGCTTTGAGCGTGGGGAAGCTTACACTGCAATCGGTTCACTTACTGCGCTCGGAACATGAGCTTCGACCTGTTGAAAAGGCCTTTTTGTATGAAATAATGTTTAGCAAAAGAACAAGGGGAGGAGATACTAGTTAATATCTGAAATTAAATATCTCATCCAGTGAAAGGGGTTTGTATAATTCATTGATTTTCATCGCACCAACAATAAATGAACAAATTTGTTGTATATTTGAGTTGGATCCAATTGACGTAAGAACTAGTCTTGAAGGTCAAGCCTGATCTACAAAAATGGTAAACTGACCTTAGCTGATTTAAATAGTTCATCAAGCACCTCAGACAGGGTTGGATGTGCATGAACCGCTAATTTAATATCCTGCACCAATATATTGGATGTCAAGTATGAGACAGGATTGGAGAAAATTATGCAACTCAAATGCTCGAGTTTGTAGGCTCTAGTTCTTTCTAAAAATATGATTAAATCACATCTGTTAACGTAATCATTGTAGATTTAAGGCGTTCCGACTTCAGGCGTGATGACAAAAGGATATTGGTTATCAAATGTGAAATTTACCTGAATGCGTGTTCCTAGGGCTATTGCGTTTGATGCTTCATGAATAAGATCGGCAGCATGCAATCCAAAAATATGAACTCCAAGGATCTCTCCATTATCGGGTCTATATATTAGCTGGATGAGGTGAAAATAAATGAATTATCACCAACTGAAAACCATCGACAACGTACCATTGAAGAAAGGTATGAATAGAGGTTTCAGAAATATAACCTTGGCTAGACCCTCTCCTTCATTTTCTGCAAGGGCCTTTGTGTTTGCCTTAAAACTCGTCTTGGCAACACTTACTTCAAATCCCTCCTTCTGGGCCTTTTCCCTTGCTTGAGGCTGAATAATTATGCATTTAGTTGATCATTAGATATTGAAGCTTAAAAGTACGTGTGATCAGGTGGGGAAAGAAGGCTCGATAAGAAGTAAATGCAAGAATGAAGTGTGCTCATTGTTAACCTAATTATATGAACAAATACAGTATAGTATAATCAGTATTGGTTAATAATGCAGATCAACACAAAAAGTTTCCATGCTGAATGTATTTTTACCTCTGTTAGCCCAACCATACTAATTTCGGGATGAGTGAAACAAGCTGCAGGGACGCTTAAATGATTGAGCACGTGATCCCTTCCAGTAACTTGTTCAACCACTGTCAAAAGGTTGGTGCTTAAATAGTTAATTGTTTAGTTTGGGTTTATGGCACAGATAATAATTGGTTGGCAACTACTAACCCGAAATGCCTTGTGCACTGGCTGCATGAGCAAGCATCATCTTCCCATTTGCATCACCAATGCAGTACACGTGAGGAACCTACCATGAAAAATACGTGCAAACTATGATTATGATGCTAAAATAAAAGGTTAGCCAAAATAAATTCTATTTGCTATATACCAGTTTTCCATTTGCATCAATCACTCTCATGCGCTCGTCAACAGGAACGAAACCACGTTGTGTGACCACATTGATCTACAAATAAATTTAAAAGAAGATATCAAAATTGTTTAATATATAACTAGAGATGGTCTACAATAAATCAGTACTTGAGGAGGCATACATTCTCTAACCCAAGACCGTTGGTGAATGGGGCCCTTCCAGTTGCAATCAATGCTGCATCTACCTGTTGAAAGCAAAAGAAAGGCTCAACATGTCTAGATAGTATCAGCAATGCAACCAATGCCTTTAAAAGAGAGAACAGCATTTATTTTTGCAATGTAGATGGTGAAGAAGATTTGACGTTATTTTCTCATCTACCCTTGATTATCCCCAGAGGCCAGAGCCTATGAGTATTAGGGAAGACTATATAAAGCCATTTGAGCACATCAGTTCTTCAGTAAAGACAGTTGCCAAAAATATTAGTTACCTCTAGAGTATCTTTAAGTTCCTTAGTTTTTGCATCTATAAGCTCTATAGTGACTGGCTTCCCATCCTTGGCTGGAGTAATCTTTATAAGAACACCAAAGAAAAGACAAGAGAATTTAAAAAAATATACAAAAGAGAAGGGAAAAAAGTCTTAGCTACTGAAGTACAAAACAATGCATAACCTTAGATGCAAATACTCCAGTATGGTAATCAATTTTCCGTGGATTTATTAGAACCCTCTGGGCCAATTTTCCAATCTCGGGATCAAATCCAGGCATGAGTTGATCAAGTGCTTCAATAAAGGTAACCTGCAAAGAGGAACATTATGATGAAATACGTAGTACAGGATATATTAATCACTACTTATTAGTTATTCCCTTTTAAAAATAAATGAAGAATTACATCCCTACATGGTTCACTATCGGTTATAAGAAAATCCATGCATCAGTATTTGTATTCCTATATGTCTTAAATACCTGGCTGTCCTTTGAAAGAAAAAGTTTGTTAACCTTTTGTCCCTTCTATTTTTGTTTAACATCCAAAAGATCCCTTTCTTCATGCCCACCAGGCCTTTTTTCTTTAGTTATTATTATTATTATTTTCTTTAGTGAGAAACGACGAACTAATTTTTCATTCTTGGTATGGGAATACTGAAGGGCTAAGGAAGTCATGGAGATTACAGATAATTCCCCTGTGCCCACTAAATGGACAGCCTCATCAGAATGCCAACGCAAAGTCCAAACATAGCTGTAACCCCCCCCAACCCAAAGAAAAAAGCAAAGAGGATTGTATTGCTGTCTAGAATATTTAAGAAATGCCCTGAAACTATTCAATTGCAGACAATCTATGGTCCTAATTGTTTAAATCCAAAAAATCCAACTGATAGATTTTCTACAGTGCAGTACAGGAATTATGATACAGCAACAAATATTCAACCAAAAAGTTATAGTAACAGCCTAACAGATTTAGAAGAGCTTCGAATAATGCCTTCGCATTTCTTATTGATTTGTGTATGCATCATGTAACCAAGAAACAAATACAAAAAAGTTAAAATACTGGACAACACTGTGGAAATTAGGTCTTTTGATCTGTAGAGAGGAAGACCAACCTCACTTCCAAGGGCAGTATACACATCGCTGAACTCAAGACCAATATAGCCACTCCCCACAATGGCGATCCAGTCAGGAACAGATTCCAGTTTTAGTGCATGGTCACTGGTAATAACAGTCTTCCCTATTAAAACCATCAATTGAGCATCAATCCCCACAAATAATTAAACTTGACAAAGTAAAATTAATCCAAAAAAAAAAAAAAAATTAATCCCTTTTCTTAGAAAGAAAAAAACGATAAGATTTTCAATAAAAAGAAAAAGAGGATGGCCTAGGAGTAGAGAGAACACCCTCAAAAAAGAAAAAACAGTAAAAGAAAGCTTTCTAGTTGTTTGCAATCGTGGGAAGGTTGTAGTTAAAAAGAATCTTGTGTGAGTATAACTCCAGCAAGCCTATGTCCACAAAATGAAATTTTCAAGCTGTAAAACTACACTTAACTCGTGAAAATAAAGTTGTATACATCCCCACTGCATCTACGTTTTTCAATTCACTAAGTTCTTTTTTTCTTTTTTTTTCTTTCCTCTTTTTTTTTTATGAATTATTCACTACTGCCTTTTGTTGTAGAAGAATTGTGTTCAATGAGTAGGAAGCTCTAACATCTTAACTCAAGATAATACAGTCAGCAAACATCGTTAATATCCAAGTCCAAGCACCTTGAAAAGTGCTCATACTATTAGTTAAAGTCAACAATTCCAAAATATATCTAAATGCACCAACTTTCTCCAAATTCTGAGAAAAGTTCCAACTCAAAACCAAAGTGGGGTACCAAACTCCACCAAATTCTGCGAAAAACTACTAAGAAAATTATTTTCTCCACAAAGGAAAGAAAGGAGTTCATTCCCTCATCTCACTGGAGGCGGACTGAAATTTTAGTTCGACGCTTTTAATTTTAAAAACAAATCTAGCAATTGGCTACAGCTTCATATCCTTGAATTTAAGACTTTTTTTCATGGACACAATGATGATATGAAATAAACATTTACCACCTCCATAAATGTTTTTTGGAGATTTCTGACCTTATCTGATGTAACGTTAAGTGGTTGAGTGATTATAAACCAATGACTGAAAAGACAAGAATAAAAAACTTCATGCAATTTTATGTCTTTCCCATGACTTTGTACCCCAAGATTTCAAGAACTCAAATAACTGATACACTTCAAAGTAGTTATATGGACGAGAAAAATAGTAAGATTAATGTTTACCATCAACTTCAATGCCCTTAGGAACAAATGGGACAGAACCGGTAGCAATGATTATGTCTTTTGCAGTAACTATTTTGTCAGAACCAACCTGCACCTTTTGAGGGCCCTAAAAAATTCAATAAGTGGCATGAGATAAATTAGTGGAATGGACATCTGTGGAAAAATCAATCGCTTTATATTGTACGGGGGAATCAATTGGAATGTGTAATCTTGATGGCTAACAATTTTCAGGAAGTATTTTCAAAATTCAAGATGAAACATTCCAAGGAATGGACCAAGTGATCGAGTTCGAGACTTGATAAGACATGACCATCAATTTTATCAAATAGATCAGGGGGTTTAATGTCCCAATTCTCAAAACATTTCAAATCAACTGGTGTCATGAAAAACAATAGTTGCCACAGATTTGTCTAAAGCTATCTAGGAAAGAAACTTTCTATTCATGAACACACAAGTAAACTTACCAAAATTGTACCAACGCCTGTCAATATATCCACTCCAAGGGCTTTCATTGAGTTGGTCAAGTTATTACGGATTTTTGAAGCAAGATTATTGGCATGATCAGCCACTCCTTGTCTATCGTATCCAGCAGCTGATACCTATAGATAAGTTAAAATAAAGAATGGGAAGAAGTCCCAAGATTAATAGTGATTAGACAACTCCAATCGACCAAACAATAATCAAGCACACAACTTATTATCGGTAAGGATAGAAAATGCAGTTGCAAATAAGCACGTATGAATAGCAATGATCCTTCAAAAAATTACTGTATCTACTCCTCCTACGTCAAAATCTCTGATTCCCTAAAATCAGTACCTGCAAACCCAAAGCCTTCAAGTGATGTTCATTCTGAAGTTCCCGCATCCTACCACTTACAGCCAGAAGAGCTTTAGAAGGAACGCATCCTCTGTTTACGCAAGTTCCACCCACCACATCTCCCTCTACAATGGCAGTTTTCAGACCCTGCAATCATAGCATTCTCCAGGATTATACCCATGTCGTATCATTTTCTGATCAAACAATATGTACCATCATTACTAGTGCCAAACAGATGGAAAACTGGATTCAAGTCATATATCACGAACATCACCAAAATATTTCAAATTTTCGGCTAAAATCATTTACCATATTGTCATCAAACAGTGCAAAATGACAATGAATGTATTAAAACGACAAAAACAGCAGTAGTAGATACAAGCAGAAACAGTTTGAGCTGGCAACGAAAAACAGAGTCGAGCTACATTTGTAAACCCTTTCCAATCGAATGAACCATAGATATAATTGAATAACAACGATCTGGGTTAACATAACTACACAATAATCAATACACTCAAACCTTCTTTACTGACCTTCTCAACAGCATGAAGCGCGGCACCATGGCCACCAACGCCAGCTCCAATAATAAGCAAATCATAGTCCAATTTGGAGGGACTTCCATTGGCAGAGAGAGCAGCAGAAACCTTCCTACTGGAACTGGAAGCAGCGGATATATGAAGTCTATTGAAATGAGAGCGTTTAAGGGATGAAAATCCAAAGGCCTCACGCCTAAGGCCGCAGAAACGGAGATTGATGGGGGCAAAATCAACGGGGGAATTTGATCTGAGAGGGGTGAGTGAAGAGGAGGAGATTGAGATGGAGATTGAGGAGTGCATTTCGAGATTGAAATGAGAAATTGAGGAATTTGAGAAAGAAGATGTGAAGAAGAGAGATCTGAAGAAGGGAGTGGGAAATGGTTCCTTTTGGAGGAAGAAGAACAGTTGGAGAGAGTAAGCCTCGAAGAGTCCGTTGAGAGCGGGCGGATATAACTAAGTGCGGCGGATAGACATTGAGCTGTTTTGCTGTCCTACGTGACCATCTTTTGCTACTATGCGCCTTGTTGGCCCTTGTGAAAAATTGGAGGGTATGATTATTAGATTTCGACGTCGTTCGATAATTATTTCGAATGTTATTTGTAATAATTTTACCATTGTTTTATAATTATTCAAAGTATTTGAGACGTTGAGTTATAAAGTTTGTGTTTGAGATATAGAGTTGTATAATTAAAAAATCGATCGATTGAATAAAGAAAAACAAATTATTGGTGAAGTTCACAATGGATGTATGAACTTTAAAGGTGAATATTATTAAAATTGATTTATTTAACGACGACTTCACAATTGGTGAGTCAAATAGCTTACAGAGTTTTTTTTTTTTTTTTCTTTACTCAATCTTTTAAATGATTTCATCTTTTCCATGTAAATCTTTGGTCAAATTTCGATAACTTGTTTTTTAGAGTTACATTTTTAGGCCCCGTTTGGTAATTTGTAATGAAACTTGTTTTTTCTCGATTTATTAGCTACAGTTTTCATGCTTTCTTAACCAAATTCCAAAACAAGACAATGTTTTTTTTTTTAAAAAAAAAACAACTATAAGAACAATTAGCTACATATGAATAGATGTGATATTCATTCCACAACTTCCATAGAAAATAACTATAGGAACCGACACAGTGTTCTACAAAACGAAAAAAAATATTATATACGAAACTCGTAATGAAAATATCATCAAAATTATATAAGAGACTCTTTGTTTTGTGTTAGACATCCTATTCCCTAAGCACGAACCGGTAAAATCTTCAAGAGTCTAGGAAGATGGTTTTGTGATAAAAACTTTGTCTCTCTGAATAATGTACCATTGTCGGAAAATCACGTGAATCATCGATGCCCGTTGTCAAAAAACCACGTGAATCGTTTGGTCGCAAAAAGAAATCACAAAATATCTCCTCTATCGAAGATGAAGAAGTGATGGTGAGATCGATTTAGATAGATGGATATCACATTTTGTTTAACGAAGAAGAAGGTCAAACAAAGTGTTTTTTGTCGTTGAAAATTGCGCGTTTTGTGGGTTTGACCAATTAATCATGGACGGGATAAAGCATATGGCACAAAAATGATGCGTGCTGGGGATATTTTTTGTATTTTACATCGTGGACTTGAGACTTTTTGGGTGGGGTTTTTTTTTTCCCCAATTTGTTCTATATATACCGTAATTAACTTGATTTTCTTTTCTATGTTTAAAAGGTCATTTTTTAAATATTAATAGAAAATAGTTAACAAACACAACAAATTTATTGGTAGAATATTTATTTATATGTTTTATTTTAAAAACTAAAAACAACACCAAATCGTTGAAGGTAGATCTTGAGTTTTCAAAACCTACCTTGGTTTTTCTTTCAAACGCTCGTAGAAACATATATTACATAACAAATAAACTCTAAGATAGAAGCAAGGTTCAAACTATCGACTTTGATGGACGTGTTGAGGTCCCGATTTCATAGAAATATCGAGAGATATTTTGAAAAATGCTACGGAGATCAATGAAAATTGAAGTTAATGAAAGGTTGGTTTTGGCTTTGTTGAACTATTATCGACTGCTTTTTAATAATTATATCTATAAATCAAGTCAACATAGATGTATTATGTATATTATGAAAATTTATTTAAGTTAAAAAAAAAATAATAATAATTACAAGATAATATCAAATATTGATAACTAGTTACAAAAAAGACATTAAATATTTGCATATAAACCAATTGTAAACTGTTTATTCTAAAATGTCAATACATACCTACGTACGTATGTACGTACATGGGTATATAAACCAATCCACAATCTTAATAATTCTTATATGAAATGACGTTAAATATAATGGAAATAATTTGATTAAAGTTAAAAATAAATATGTGGTTTATCGAATTAAAAGTTTTGATAAAAAGAAATAAACAAAACGCACGTAAAATACAATTTAAAGGGTAAGAAAACCAGAGTACGGTGGTAGTGGTAATTACACATCCTTACATTTTCAACTGTAAAAACCAGGTTCTCAAACTTATAATGTGTTAAAATTGGATTCTCAAACTCGTATAAGTTTGAGGGTTCAATATTCATCTGATCAAAATGTTATGATGGTATAGTTTTTAACACTTATTTTTACAGTTGAAGATTTAAGGGTGTAGTTGCAATTATCACCTATGCTTTTGGGGCTAACGTAATGCAGTTTGCCTAAACTTATAAATATTAACATAACTTAACTAACATGCACCTCACCTGACATTGACATGTTTGACTGAACATAATAAACTGTAAACAGGGACTAATTACAATTCTAAAAAAAAATGAGTTGATCTCACTTCATAATTATATTGAACTCGTATTATCGTGGTATCGGAGCGAGTTATTTGGTGCTCAAACTAGTACGTAAATAAAATAGTTCGACTACACTTAAATCACATATCTAGTGAGGTGGTGAAGTAAGATTATTTGTAAGATCTATCGTACGACACTCGTTTGGAGCGTGCGCAATATTATCAGTGTCGACACGAGTGAAGTTGTCGATATTGCAAGGTCTAAGAGCAGCGAGCTCAACTCACATGATTTATATTATGTGAAACACAATGAGCTCAAATTGATTGATTCGAAATCAAAATTTTGTTTTTTATTTCGAGTTGTGCAGTCTCCCCGTGATTTTATTTTGGCTGTTGGGTTATTGAGAAAAGCTAACAAACTTCTAACATTTGTGTTCTAAATTTGTTTTATGTCCATAAATAGCATTTAGAAAACATATAATAGAGATTGCACTTATAAGTTGTTGAATGCAAATATCTATTCTGAAGTTCAAAAAGTCAGTTAAATGCTCAATACTCAACACTTCACTAAGGCTTTCATTGAACTAAAAACCATAGTTAGAAGAAGTAGTTGTGTGGGCGTGTGTGTGTGTGTGTGTTTTTTTTTGTGTTAAATATAATTCCGACTGATATATTAAAGCTGTTGTTTCATTTTAATCTATGCAACTTATATGTTCAAATTTTGCTTTTTGTGCTTTTAATAAATCTAATATGAACTAGTTCTACCGGTATGTTTTTAGCTGTTTGAAAAGAAAGTTGATATCTATCAGTATAGTCAATTTATATTGATACTCATTTTGTTTGTTTTTTCATACAACTAAAACCATTAGTGTAATTTTAACAAAATCGATAACAACTAATTTCAACCATCAACAATGATTAAACTTGGAACTCACTAAAACGGTTGTATAAACAAAATTAAACAATTAGAAGTTGACTAACCAAGATTAAACGAATAAACGAACTAAGATAATATAGGAGTTTTTTCTTTCCGTCACAAATAAAACGTTGTTTGAAGCTCAGTCGATCAAGGAAAAAAAAGAAGTTATAATACTGTATTTGAAACTCGTCATCATTTTCATTGTGTACTTTCAACATTTTAGTTTTCATATCTTCAATAAATCTTAATTTAGCTTATAACACCAGTATTTTTTTTTTTCTAAAATACTTTTAGTATTTTATCAAAATATACACTCTAAATGATAGGAAGATTTTGACTTAGTATATTCTATCGCGCACAACATTAGTATAATATTAACAAAAGACCAAAATTGAATAAACTTGATTGATTTTTAATTAAAAAGCTAAAAAACATAAGAAGGAAAAAAACGAAAGTACTCTCTTCAAAGAGGACCAGGTCAGTCCTAGCTCCCCTTATCATGGCAAAATGAGAAAGAAAAAAATGTCGATCGTTAGAGAGAAGAAAATGACGAGCCTCCGCTCTTCCCACAATATTTGAAGGACCTCTTTCGTTAGGTGACCATGGACCTGTAAAAGAATGAAAATGATATTAAAATAAAAAAAAGTATTTTAAATAATAAAACTGTTTAAAAAATATAAAAAAAAAACCTATACATATAAGGTAATAGTCTAAAAATACAAACTCTTATATTTTTTCCATATTTATAAATATCGTGATTTATTTTATTATATTTCAAAAAAGCCCAGAAAAAACTAAATCGAGGACCAATACGGCAATCTACTTCTCTTGGCAACAAAAAGGCGCGTAAAATTGGGGTTAAAGGGCAAAAAAGAAAAAAAAATAGCGCGTAAATAATTGGGGGTGGGTCAGTTTGTTATTTTACAAAAAATGAATGGCATAACTGAAAATTGAGCCTTTCTATTTCCAATATGCGGAATTAGATATTTTCTTTTTTCTTTTTCCATCTTTTTCCTTACAGCACGAAAAGTGGAAAGAAACACACCGGAGAAGAAGGAGGAGCGAACAAGAAACACGAAGAAATACCAAAGATTCGCCATTGAAAAACCTTTCACTGCCACGTCTATGGCGTCTAGGGTTTCTCTTTTCAACTCTTACTGAAATATCTTTCCTCCTTCTATACTTACTTTCCTCTTCTTCTTCTTATTCTTCTTCTTCCTGTTTCATCGTCTTTCAAAAACCCTAATTCTTCATGCACCAATTTCAACTCTTCTTCACTCCACTTCAAGATTGCCTTTGAAGTTGAGTCAATTTTGCCTCTGTTCTTATGGGTGCGCCAGACAGATCTCCGGCGACATCCAATTCTATGCAGGTAAGTTCCTTGTAATTTTGGGAATCTTTTTCGCTACTTTGACACTGAAAGCTACTAGGCGCTTCCTGACATTTAGTTTCGTCTTGTAATTTTGTGGCTGAGATTGGTTTCTAATGTTGCTATTTAGTTTTTAAGTTGAGGTTAAGTATTGTACTCTTTTGCTGTAAGTTCCGTCCGCTTGAGAAGGAATTGCTCGATTTGACATTTATTGTAATTTAACTTGCTCTTCAATCCAGAATTTATTTATTGAAGTAGTATCAACCAAGAAGTAAATACTATCTTCTTATTACTCAATCTGCACTACGTTTTACTATCTTCTAATTACTCAATCTGCACTACGTTTTCAGTAAACTATTCCATGAGCTTTACTACTTGCAGCATAACTGTCGAGTTTGACAAGTTTGCAAAAGATTAAACTCTTCAGTGTACTGGGAAGCTGTATTAGCTACTGAGAAACACTGGACGTAGTCGTAATTATTTTATCGAGTATTTTATAACTTTAAAAGCTTACACTAAGAGTGTAACCTATGAAAAACTCAATTGGTTAAGACGTATTCCCTTGTTTAAGAGGATACGGATAGAGTATTGAATCCTCCCACCCCATTTGCCGTTGATATCTCAAAAGTTTACACTAAGAGATTGGTATCCTCAGTGTAAACCGGGGAGGACTTTTGAGAAAAATAACGCTTTTACTTAAAAATATTTATCATGTGATTGTCAACACTTTTTGAAGAAATCTTAATTAAATGCTTCAATTCAAAACACTTTGAGCATTTTGTGGCACTGCTTGGATTTGCATCAAACAGCTTAGTTATAATGCTAGAGCTATCACAGATTCACAACAAAGACTCTAAATGCACAGTTCATATTACTCAGTTTTCCAAAATAGCGAGCGAGCACTTAACTTGTGATGATGATTGAATTTATTGGTTAATTTTAGAAAATCTTCTCATTTATAACTCCAGCCAATAAAACAAACTGGCCACATGTTTCATGGTTCCACATTCCTAGCACAAAAATTATGGTTTATTGAAACAGCCAACATATGTTAGTGAACATCCCCGTGTAATCAAGGGATACTTACCTCACAATAGTTCGATAAGGTCTCACCCATTTTGAGATTAGTGAAATATTCAGTTCCTCTTGAAGGTCTTAAGATCACATCTGCTGCTTTCGGATGAAGAGAGGCAACATTACAGCTTACAAAGCAAATTCTACCTTCCCCTGCTCAATGAAAGTCTCTAACCTTTTGTTCTAATGTTTGGGGAACTATATTAGGTTGTCTTTTGAAAAGACCGAAAATATGATGGTTGTCTAGGAAAAAATAATTGGATTGAGGTCAACTTGGCTTCTTTAGGCCAACTGAAAATAATTCAACTGGTTAAGACATTTATCCTTGACCAAAAGGTCCAATGTTTAAATCCCTTCTCCACATGTTGTTGAACTCACAACATGTTTTCATTAGATAGTCGCGTTTCTCTGCTCTTTTTACAAGTTTCTTCCACCACTGGGTCCATGAATTCAACTTTATTTGGGTTTTGCTATTTGGTCTTCTTACACAATAGGATGTGATCCACCCCTAGTTGCACACCAGTTTAGCGACTTGTGGTTCACCTCCTGCCGGTACTGTTCAATGTGTTTCTTACAAAACTGTCCTGCTCATGTTTATAGTTGATTGTTGCATGCATTCAGACTGTCCGTTTATTGACATGTTACAATTGAATGGGTTTATGATGATCTTGGAGAAGTTCAAACTCACTTAGTTTTTATGTTATCAATTTCATTTCTTGTAAGATGTTGTACTTGATCCTCATTGTTCGTACCCTCAAATTTCAGCGTGTCAAAGTATATCGATTGAATGACGATGGTAAATGGGATGATCAAGGAACAGGACATGTTACTGTTGACTATTTGGAGGTTTGTGACTGACTTTTCCCCCTTTTCTTTGTATTGGATTGGATGAGAAACATTGGACTATCCAGAAAGAAAAAAAAAATAATAGAATAGAGGTTGTGTTCAATCTCTCCATGAATTTTAGTTAACACGATCTTCAAAAATATAAACGGTTGAACGCAAATTTAATTCTACTCAGAGATCAGAGGAATTGGGATTGTGCGTTGTTGATGAAGAGGACAACGAGACTCTACTTCTACACCGTATTAGTTCAGATGACATTTACAGAAAGCAAGAAGGTTTTTCTTTCTTTTCTTACTTACTTTAACAGTATCGTTAACATGAGTCTTCTTTAACATGCATGCCTGCACTATTTTAAATTCCTGGTTGGTTTTGATGTAGGCTTATATTTATGTTTGAAGTACTAACAAAAGTCAGCTCTTAATTACGCAGATACTATAATCTCTTGGAGAGATCCAGAATATGCTACAGAGTTGGCTCTTAGCTTTCAAGAGACAACTGGATGTTCATACATATGGTAACTATTGAATATCCAACAGACACTCTTTAACATTTTTTTTCTCACGATAGACTAGTTTAAAGTTGGCTTATCTTTTTCAGGGATCACATTTGCAATGCGCAAAGGAATCTCCATTTTAATTCTCTCAACAGTAAGTACACAGTTATTTGTCTTTCTTTCAATGCCTATAATTTTGTTTTTTGCACTGCATTTATCATGATAGGAACTTACTGTTGTAGATTTACTGGTATAGAGTGAAGGCTACATTTATTGGACTGAGGTGTTCTAGCTTTTGAGTGGGAAATTCCCTTTGAACTTGGTTCCTAGTAGAGGTGAAAATAGGAACGGTCTCTGTTGTTGTTGCACCGAAACTCAAACAAAAACTCTGTTGTACCAAAAAGGGCGATGCTTACTGGGGCTTCAAAGTATGATGACCTTTGGCCTTTGTAGAATTGAAGAGAATAAAAAATTTAATCTGTTCAGTAGCACATGTTTTGATCTTATCTACGGTGTTGTATAATTTTTTAGTGTCAATAGCTGAATAGTTATATTCAGGAAAAAAGTTGAGTAGTTTTCTCATCCATTTCATCTAAACCAAATATTTGACATTAATCTGAATATTTTTTGTAATATGAATTAGAGCAGTGTTTCCCATCAAAATAGAATCTATATATATATTTGATGGGAAACAGTGCTCTAATCCTGAATTAATTTTTATTATTTACTTATTTTTGTCCTTGCTGGCTTCTCTTTTAACTCATTGCTGTGAAATTAGAAGAATAGCCTGTAAATCTGTTGCAATCTCATAGAAGTCCGCAGAGTGTGGAATATGATAGATTTAAGGATTAAGACAGTATAGAGTGTGGAACATGGTTTGTTTCCTTGTAATCTCTTGTACTCTGAGGCTTTGTCTCTTTTCACTATTTCAATGAAGACTGTGTTTCCTTTTGAAGAAAAAAGCATGGATGAAAATGGGAAATCTTGGGTAACTATTACCACAATAAATCTTAGTGTGAGAGGAGGTGGTGGAGTTTTGTGCTGTTAGATGGGAGATATGCTGGAAGTTGGGTAATTTTTGAATTCTCAATTACTTCCTTTTTCTGTTTAGAATTGTGGTTTGGTATGGAAAATCATTGACCTATCGTGGGAAGGGATGGATGGGGAGGTTCTGGTGGTTTGTTAATCAGTGGAGCTCAGATGTTTGGCATTGGTAACCTAAGATTATGTGATGAAGCTCTGTTGGCAAAGTGATTGTAGCATTTCTTCTAAGAGCGTAAATGCCTAGTTCATTAGATCGTCGTGGGTAGGTGCGATCCACACCTTTTTGAATGCATTTCTAGTTGTGGAATTAATGATTTTAGTAAATTGCTCTTGGATTGCTGTTGCTTTGAGTTTCTCGTTGTTCTCCGAATTTCTATTTGTAGGAGGGTTGTTGGTTGTTCTTTGTTTCTGCTGTTATGTCATTTGTCAAATAAAAGCTGCATCAAATGACCTCTCCATTGCCATCTTTGGTTCAATTTCATTTTTCTTTTGGGCTCCCATCATCCTCTTTTTGAGGTGATGGAGGTTGTAACCTTCCGTTCTATCATTTTGATTGGTTCATTTGTCTTGGAGGAGGGATTTAAGGTTTTGGACCCTCAATACATTTGAGGGATTCAGGTGCAGTTCATTTTTTCCACATCTTATGTACTCAACCTCCTCATAGTCGAGACTTGGGCGCATGGTTTTTCCTCTTTGGAAGGTAAAAATCCCCAAGAAAGTTTTATTCTTTGCTGGGCAGGTTTTGCATAAGAGAATGAACACCCTAGATCATATCTAAAGACACCCTTTGTTATGTTGCATTCTTTACGAATGCCACTAGGAGGATACCAACAATTTATCATGGCCCATGGGGTTTCCAGTATGCTTCTGCTCTAGGGAGCCTGTGCTGGAGTTTCTTTGGACTTGTTTTGGCTCATAGCACATACGGCAATCTATAATTGAGGAAGTGCTTCAAAACCCTTCCTTTTGGAAAAAGGGCACGGTCATGTGACGTGATTGCCTTTTTTTGCTATTCTGCTAGGTACTTGGTTGGAGAGATAAGGATTTTAGAGGGATTAAGTGATCTTGAGAGGAGGTTGGGAGGTTTCCAGGTTTAATGCATCTTTACGGGCATTCGTTAATCAGGCCTTATGTAGTTACCATCTTGCTCTCTCTTTTGGATTGGAGTCCATTCTTGTAGTCAGTAATAGTGTAGGGACTCCTTTTGTGGGTTTTTTTTTGTAAGCTTTTTTAATTTATTTTTTCATTTTCTGAATAAATCTTAAAATGGAGAAAGCTTAATTAGGCACCATCCTCTTCTTGCACTGTGATTTTGCTATGAAGGGTTGAATTTTCTTGTTTAGAACTTTTGCTTTGAATTACTGCCTCCCCAGCAAGGTCGATAGTTGGATGATTGAAGAGCTTAATAGTAAAGCTTTTGGTCCAAAAGGAAATATCTTGTTGAGATGTGCTACTAGAGCTCTTTTGTCGTGTCATTTGGAATGAGAGAAATAGTAGAATTTTCAAAGATAAGTCTGATTCTTTTGATTCTTTTTGGACTGTTGTTCAACACGTAGCTTCTTTCTATGATTTTTAACAATTGGAAGGCCCTTTCACTAGCTTTTTTGTAGGGAGGGTCTCCTTGACCCGTGCCTTTAGACTGTCCTCTTTTGTTTATGAATACAATTTCTGTTTCTTATTCCAAAAAAAAAAAAAAAAAAATTATAAACAAAAGTTACATTTATTTTGGCAAATACTAGTTTTGAATAATTTTTTGTCTCCATTTCTATATGGCCAGATGATACGTTCCACAGCATGAACAGTGAGTTGAGAGAGTTGCCTGCAATTGAGCTATCAACACTCCCCCTAATACACAAGGTTAGTATGAAGGTTCTAATAGAAAACTAGGCAAAACAAGTTCTAAAAGGCAATTATCCAAAACAAATTTGGTAGAGAAATGTTGTGGAAACCACTCTCAAACATGTGTAGCTTTTAATAAGTTAGTATGAGAACATGCTTTATAACTATACTAGATTACTAGTCTCCTTTCAAACTGGAAAGATATTTTCTAATCTCTCTTTTGGGGCCTGCCCTTCTTTTATAAATCATACTGTCGATGAAATTGTCTCTTATAAAAAAAGAGAGAGAACATGCTTTGAAGATTCCCCCCACCCCCACAGAAAACATGTAACAGTTTAAAAATTGACACTCCAAGAATCCCCTTTAGGTACATGGATTATTCCTTTTGTGCCTTGCATTAGGCAGATGAATTATTGTCACTTTCTAATAATAAGGAACTAGTTGTGTATGGTGCTTCATGTATACCCATTGTGATGTAGTCTCTGCCAGTGTGGCATGAGTCTTTATACTGTCTGCTTCGCGAAAGTATGAGTGATTGGCTTCTTAAGATAAATTTCCTCCTTCCCTGGTTGAACTTTTCTTTTTGATTCTTTGAATGCGGACAACCCATCATATTGATTTATGCTTTTTGTTTAGATTGTTGTTGAAAGTGGCATTACAGATCAGATGCGGTTAGTGGAACTCATAGTTGCCAATGTAAGATTTTGGACAACTTTGTGATTTTCCATGTAAATTTGGGTTCTCTTATGACTTCTGCATGAAATCTTTATCTTGGATAAACTAGAACGAGTATTTTGACCGACAATTTTTCATAATGCAGCAAGATTTTTTCAAAAAGTTGATGGACATATTTCATATTTGTGAAGACTTGGAAAATCTTGATGGTCTTCACATGATATATAAAATAGTCAGAGGGATCAGTAAGGATCTTTTCTGTTTTTATTCATTATTATTGGCAGGAATTATTTTATGTTGTTTGATACTTATTATTATGACTACTATCATTTTTCAGTCATGCTGAATAGCTCTCAGATCTTTGAGAAAATTTTTGGAGATGAATTAATCATGGACATCATTGGTTCTCTAGAATGTAAGCTCTCGTATTTTTTCAATCAATGCTCATGTATAATTGTTTCTCTTTATTTTAACTAGAAATACATCGTGCTCTAGTAGATCTTCTATGTTATCCTGGTTTTTGCTGCTCTGATTTGGTCCAATTTGTGCAAGATGTTTTGTGATTATGAATTCTCTAACCTTAGGCTTATTAGAAGGTGGGTTTTATGGTTCTCTTAACCTGGGTTGAGAATTTCTGTACTCTTTTATATTATATTATGTCTTTGGTTTTGTTGCTGAAACTGGACTTAGTATATAGTTAGTTAGCTTCTGCTAATTTCTCTACCTATATATATTACTCCTTTTTAAAATAGATTCTGGGGACTACCCTCAATGACATAGTACTTCTATTTTTTATGTGATTGCCAGATGATCCAGAGTTGTCTCATGTCCAGCATCATCGTAACTTTTTAAAAGAGCATGTCATTTTCAAAGAGGTAATGCTGTTACCTAGCCGTCTACATTCAAAAGCGAGGGCAATTGACAGTGGGCAAGGGGTCTTATTATGCAGTCTTCTTTGGAGACTTTTACTTGTATATCACACACATATTCACTTTCATTTTTGTAGGCCATACCCATCAAGGATCCATTGGTTTTGTCAAAGATACATCAAACGTACAGAATTGGCTATCTAAAGGTTTGGGTCTTTGATAGATGCAATCTCTCTATTGGTTGAGCTAGCTGATAATGTGCTTTTATCTTGGATTGTTTTGCCATAGGATGTTGTTTTGGCTAGAGTATTGGACGAGTCCACAATTGCAAATCTAAATTCCATTATCCATGCAAACAATGCGCTGGTAGGTTCTTGGAACCACATGCTTGTTTTTGGCTGATGCATCACTCTAACATCAGGTTTCATTGTAGGTTGTTTCGTTGTTGAAGGATGACAATACATTTATTCAGGAGTTGTTTGTAAGGTTGAAATTGCCAACGACCTCTGAAGAATCCAAGAAGAATTTGGTACTTTTGCTTCTAAGCATTATTTTCCCCTTGTTATGTTGTGGCTACATGTAATTTCTTGTGCTTTAGTTCAATCTAATTTTCTCTCTACTATTTTAACTTCCTATTCTCAATTTCTTGAGGAATATTTTGAATTCTTTTGAATAAATGTGATCATTTAACTCATTATCTTGGTGTTAGGTACATTTTTTGCACGAGTTTTGCAGTTTAAGTAAAAATTTACAGATGGTTCAGCAGCTACGGCTATTTCGGTACCTTCTGAATGAGATACCATTATTTTTCTTTTAAAAATGTACTTTCTGTTTGAAAATATTCAAAGTCATGAAAATTGTCAAAATCTACAACTTTCATTCTTTGAATATTTTTCTATTTCAATTTAAGGCGCTGATAGCCAGTTGCTGATTTCTTAAGGCCTCTTGCTGAGTTCTTTTAAATGAACTTACAAATTCTGCAGGGATCTTATGAATGAGGGAATTTTTGATGTCATTGCTGATGTCTTACAAAGTCCAGATAAAAAGTTTGTGTTAACTGGGTAATGTCTACTTTCTAATGGTTTTGTTTTAGTGCATTTCCATAAACTATAGTTTTTGAACCGTAAACTGTTTTACAAACTTATGAAAGAAGAAACTTTTACATTGTTCACTTAGTACCATTCATTGCAAGTTTCCTTGGTTCTTATGAAAAGAACAAGGTTTTTTTCTTATCTAAAAACGACTTTTTATGGTTTGTTTCTCTCTTGTTGAAGAACCATTATGATTACGACTTGATTGAAAACACAACCTTGAACTAGGTTGTTTGTTTTATTTTGAGCAGCACACTTGCAGTATTCCATCTATTCTTAACTCACTCTTTTTGTGCATCTCAGTAATGCATTGTTTGCATGGGTGCAGGACAGATATCCTTATTCTTTTCTTGAACCAAGATCCAAATCTTTTACGTTCTTATGTTGTTAGGAAGGAAGGAATTCCACTCCTAGGACTGCTGGTACGTGATTCTTATCTGTTTTTTCTGAATTGAACTTTTTTGTTTCTAAATGAAAAGGAAACTTTCATCGAGGAAAGTGAAAAAGAAAACACTCAGCTGATACTAGAAAAGTGGGGGGAAAATAAGAAAGGGCCCCTACAAAATATCAATAGCGGAGGAGCCCAACCAATAATACAAAGAAACAAATATTTTAAGAAAGGGCTCCTGTTCTTATTTACACAGTTGTTTGGTTAGCGGTGCTTTCATGGAATGGGAAAATATTGTGAAAAGTAATGCAAGTGAACTTGTGAACATAAGTATATCCGATTTACAGTTTATTAAGTCAGATGTGCTGTTGTGTTGTAACCCTTTTTCAAGCTAAATTTGTAACAGAGGGTTAAGCTGGTGAGAAAGATAATTCACCAACATTTTTTTTAACTGTAGGTTGAAGGCTTGATTACCGATTTTGGTGAGGAGATGCACTGTCAGTTTTTTGAAATCCTTCGATGTTTACTGGATTCCTACACACTATCAGGAGCAGCCCAGGTTTGCTCAGCCATCTATTTTTATCCCTGTTTACTTTGGTTAAAACTTAAAAATGATCTCTTCTAGTTGAGTTGTATCAATTAATTAGAATGTAGCTTTACCACTATGGCGTTTGAAGCAAGAGTAGAGTTGTGAAGTTTAGAGAGTTGTAAACTCCTTGTGCCTAATATGTAAGGAGTTAATATGACACAAAATTGATATTTTTTAGTCGTGGGCCTACAAACTCATTGGGTCAGAGTTCACAACTCAACTCTCCTCAACTCCTATTTTCCAAACTTCTTGGACTAAACTCCCCTTAGGTCATATCTCACTCTATTTTGTCCAGACCTAGGTTGTGTATTCTTAGTATTGGCCTTTATATTTTGTTCGTATTAGGCTGCATGTTAATGAAAATGCTGAAAATGCTATGATTACAAAGATCTGAGCCGTATAACATTTACAAAAAGAATCTAACGTCTTTATATCTTGAAAATTTATTTGATTTCTCAAAGTCAGAAAGTAGCTCTCGATGCCCAATTCTATAGGCCATTGGCTTGGCCTTATGGCAATTCATGAGGGATTTCAAAACCCAATTACACTGACCTCATCTATTCAGAGAATTATTGTAAATACCTCACTGTCTATGCCACATTATATGATTTCTCACCTTTTGTCGAGGCATTTTACCAGGTTTTCGGAAATACTGTTTTTGATTTTTCATTTTAGATGCAATCTGTCCTTAGCCTTGCATAATTTCCGCTGTATCCACTTTACATTGACGACAATATTGTGTACTTGGTGTTGCAGAGAGAAACTGTCGTTGAGATATTCTACGAGAATCACTTCAGTCAATTAATTGATGTTATAGCAGCGTCATGCCCTTCAGAAGGTCTTTATCCACTAAGCAAAATTGAACACTCTGATGTACTAAAGAATCGGAGTGTAGTAAAGCCTGAAATACTATCCAACATTTGTGAACTGCTTTGCTTTTGTGTTCTGCATCATCCTTACAAAATAAAGTAATGTTTTGTCCCTTTTTGGTTATTAGAATTGAAGTTTATCTCAATCATAAAAGTTACTATTTCTTGTTATTTTTTTCTGTTTTCAGGAGCAACTTTCTCGTGAATAATGTCATAGATAAAGTGTTGTTACTGACTCAAAGAAGGGAAAAATATTTGGTTGTTGCAGCTGTTCGGTTTGTTCGAACTATTTTGTCTCGACATGTAAGTTGAATCAGCAATGAATATATGTTATCTTTTATTTCTTTCGTTATGGTTATTGAATTTATGAGATTATAGTCATTTTCTTCTCTCTTCCTAGGGAATTAAATTTTGGATTGTTATCACTGAAATCACAGTTAAGGGTTTATACTTGACATCAATTCCCTAGTTGCTAATTGGAATAACTCAACTCTGCTGTTTTAGATTACAGTCTCTGCTCTCTTCCCAGGGGGATTAAATTTTAATTGTAATTACTCAGAGATAACACTTTTGAGGCTTGATATCTTGTCAGTCCCTTAGGACTAAAGAACTGTAGTTGGCATTTTTAGTTTTTTTATTTTCTATTTTTACAGATTGAAATTGGTAAATATTTTCTTTACCAAATAACACTTTTGTAACTTAATTATTTTCTTTGTCATGCAGGATGATGATTTGATAAGTCATTTTATAAAAAATAATCTTCTAAAACCAATTGTAGATGCCTTTGTTGCTAATGGGAATCGTTACAATCTGCTCAACTCTGCTGTTTTAGATTTATTTGAGTACATCCGCAAGGTCTCCATCTTTCTTACCACACCTTTGTTCTTTGGTTATTCTGGTAGAATATTGATTTAGTGGTTTTGTGTTCCGTGCAGGAAAATCTGAAATCTTTAGTTAAGTACATAGTTGATTCATTCTGGAATCGGTTGGTCCAGTTTGAGTATTTGGCTTCAATTCAGTCTCTAAAAGTAAAATATGAGCAGGTATTCTCAAAATTTTAATGAGATAGTATCCTGTTCTGCCTTCCAAAAGTTGTACTATTTTGTGTTTAACATCTCTATTTGCAGTGCCTAGACGATTTTGGTACAAGAGGCACAACTACTAATGTGTTAGATCCTAGAAAAAGAATCGAGGAGCGTGCTTTGGAGAAAGAAGAAGAAGACTATTTTAACGAAGAGAGGTAAGCTTTGTTTCTATTTTCTAACCAACGTGGTAAACTGAATTGAAAATTTAAAGGTACAACAGTACCCAAAAAGAAAAGTGAGGAGCTAAGAAAGCAGTATAATTTGTTAATGAACACCAGGGAACTTTTTTTTTTCAGAATATGCTGCATCTTTTAGCGTATTACTCTAAATTAAAATATTGAATCTGGCTATTATTAACTCCACTACCAATCAGTGATGAGGAGGATACTGCGACTGCATCTGTTTCAAATGTACAGAAAGCGCAATCTCCACCTGTTCTATGTAATGGAGTTGCTGCAAGTTACCCGCCATCGAGGTAATTTGATTCGCTTTGAATCAGAAAATTTGATTACAAAAGCAGTTTTTGATTGTCCTCAACTCTTACAGTCCTCGACCTGGTGGTGGACTTGTTGACTATGATGACGACGAGGATGATGACGACTTCATCTACAGACCACCACCAAGAAAACAATCCGAAACAGTGGAAGAAGATGAAGGAGCATTGCATACCCTCAGGTTGAAACGGAAACCTCTTAACAAGGAGAAGGATTCCGAGAAGGTGAAAAAGCAGCGACCAGGTAAAAACTCAAAGACAAAAGATGGTGTATTTGCTGCCTTGTGTTCGACACTGAGCCAAGCAGTTCTTCCCAATAAGAATGCAGTGAGCTCTCATTCCAGGTCCCATCCAATTGATGGGGACAAAAGTTCTGAGCACGAGAGCCCAAAAGAGACGGATGAGAATGCTTTAAGAAGCTCAACCGATGATGGCAGTAGCAGTTTGGACGAGGAGAACCATACAGAAAAGCAATCAATTTCTTCTAAGAAGTGTTCTGATCCAATGCATAAACCTTCAGATAATAGACAGTTGAATGGAGAAGACTGTTCATTGATTCCTCCAAACTCCTCTCCTGAAATGACTGTAAATGGATCGTAGGTTCTCTCTTCATGGCAGGGTGATTGCTGTTTTCTTCCATTTTCGTTTGCCTTGTGAATATGCTTTGGTGCGAAAAGGGACCTGGACTAGTCTTGGATCGATAACTTCAAAAGGAAGCTAGTCTTGGAACAAATTAGCTTCGAGGCTTTCCATCAAAGGCAGTGGAGCTAGTTGATGCCTGTATAATAGTGTACTGACAGAGTGGTGGATTGGAAGCCTTGTGTTGCAGTCGAGCGCCCAAACAACCTTCCACCAAACCGTTTTTTTTATATCGCGAGTTAAGAAAACTGTTGCTTTAAGTTGAACAGTTGTTGGCATCAATTTTGTTATCTGATTTTAACGTTTGAAATCTGACG
>JBBPDJ010000003.1:14596557-14635938 GCA_037974625.1 Cucumis cinereus
AAAGCTTCCGTTTTGTTCTTCCTTTGCAACCCCCCCACCCCCCCCCCCACTCCTACCCCAAACCTAAAATAGATAGAGGGGGGTGTATACAAATATTTATATCCCATGGGTTCAGCTGTGTAAACTAATGTCATTCAGTAGACAGGGACGAGCAAGTCCCTACCAAAGAATATGGATTTTATTACTTACATTGCTCATTCAGTTGAGTATGTTTCTGATTTGGGTTGGGTTGGATCGGATCAAATTCTTATCTTTACGCTCTACCAAGCTTATCCAACTGAAATGTAGTCTAGACGTCTGTATAGGGGACTCTGAATCCAATTACTCTTTTATCTTTGCCTTTTTGGAGAGTATTTTTTTGGGAGTTGGGGAGCTGTTTTGCTTTGGCAGGAATCGCTTTTTCCTGCTAGTATTGTTTTTCTTTTAGCCTTTTGGTTTTTTCGATGGTGGATAAATTTTGAATAGGGTTCCACCCACATAACAGTGGAGTTTTAACCGAGGATTGGAGTCCATGTTTATTTGGTATTGAAATTTTAGAATATTAGTTTTCAATGTTTGTGAAACATTTCTACATGGGCATTGACTTCTGTTCCCGCAGCCTGACACGTGTTGTTACATTGGTGTTTGACCACCATATTGTTCTCACTGTTATATGCTGTTTTGGCATGTATGTTGGAAAACTGGGGATCCAAATTTGGAATGAATTGGTCTAGATCTGGACGTTCGATGTAGCTAGAACGAATGACTGGTTTCATTTTAGATCTGAGGAATAAATGCTCAAATTTGGAACAAATGTTTCGGATTTTGAGATTTGAATGTTGGTTACAGTTGGGGATGAATGCCATGTTCGTTTCTTGGATCTGGAACACATGCTCTAATGACAGCGCGACATGGGCTGGTCGGTAGTAGGGCGATGAATGGAGAAGGGAACAAGAGGTAGGAGATGACTACTTTAGCAGTTTAATTAGCAAAACTGTCACGCCATTGAAAAGTAATCAACATGTCAAAACTACCAAATTAGCCTAAGCTGATCAAATTTGAGGGTCTATTTTGTGTGATTGTCATTTGAATTTGTTGGAGAAGTCTTATATCACTCTAAAATCAATCACATATTTGAGATTTACATCCCAAAATTGAGAGCATAATGCCTTTAACTAATTGAATTGCTAGGAGTTATGTTGTTACAATGAAATAATTATGTATTTATTGGTTAAATTACAAAAGACATAAAATTCATATTCAATAGAACTCTAAATTTGATAAATTTAGAGATCTACTGTACAAATAAGAAACTTTGAAATTGTATTTGAATGAGTCAAGCACTCGAGCCCCTTTTGGGCGAATCTATTAAACTTGATCCTGTCTTTTCCTCCAGAAAGCCTTCTGGAATCCAAAACTGGACGGATCCCATCTCGATAAATTAGATTAAATAAAGTAAGGGCTCAAAATATTTTTTCTCCCCTTTCTCACCTCTCTTTTTTTTTCCTAGTAAAAATTACATTTTGTTAATCTGTTCTCACACATTAAAGACATTAGTTCAAATTATAGTTTATTTTGAAAAGAGTTTTAAAAGAATATATAAAAGTGCCAAGGAACCTAGGTTTTTGGAAGAAAAAAAAAAGTGCCCAAGGTGCTGGTTTCAAAGAAAAAAAAAAACTATTTCCAAATATATCAAAATATTTATAAAATATCATAATATGGAACACCGTATCTGTGTCATATAAAAAAGGGCTATACATATAGATACTATCTTTGTATGTATCATTATCATACAAACACAATTATTTTGTTATATTTATAAATATTTTTAAAAAATTTATCTTTTAAAAAATTACCATTTATAAATACTACATTATTTTTTTGAGAAAAAAATTATACAATTTAGTCTGCACTGGAAATATTATAATAAAAAGTTAATGGCAGCTTTTATTACTAACAACTTAATTTTATAGTTTATGAATAAATATATTAAAATTCATAACAATTTTAATAACATTTTTTATGATAAAAACTAAATTATGACTAAAAAGTAAAATATAATAACTAAATAATTACCCATTTTAAAGTCCAAATACTACGTCTCATTAAAAGCTTTTTTTAACTGAAGAAATAGAAAATAACACTTATTATAGAAAGAAAAATATTTTAGTGTACATAGTCGGAGTGAAATCCACGTAACGAAATTCATTTCGTTAAGTTGCCACGTAGCCGTCCTTTCCGTAGTTTTGAAAAGCGACACGTCATCATCTCGTAACACGTGTCATACCGTTCTTATTTCTCTATTCCTTCGGCTTCTTCATTATATATTCTTCATTTTCCTCGGCCCGCGAAGCGCATGCGAACGTTTCTTCTCACTGACTTTAGCGATCAAATAGACAGCACTTCCAGATTTTGGAGTTTCAATCTCTGATTCCTTACAAGATTTCGAAGAAGAATGGGGAGTAGAAGCCTTGAGAATCTCTCATTGGTTGATGAAATCCGATGCTCCCATGGTGGAACCTTCTTGTACGACCTTGGCCATCCTCTTCTCAATCGCGTTGCTGATAGCTTCGTCAAGGCTGCTGGGGTTCGTAACCTTTTCCGATCGTATTTTCTGTTAATTTCTTGATTTGGTAGTGTTTTTGCATTGGAACTCAAAGGTGGTAACTTAAGATGTGTATGGTTCGTTTTACAGATAGGTGCATTGCAATCTGTGTCTCGAGAGGCTTATTTTACGGTTGCAGGAAGTAAGATTTGTTTTTATTTGTTTTTATTGTGTATTGCTTTAACTTCACTTGATTTTAATTTCATCTCTCTGTTTTGATTTCGTTTCACTTTCGCGTATTCTCGTTTAGGAGATGGTTGATATATTGAGATAAGTTAACAAAAAATTGTAAAGCTTGATTTGGAGAATGTTATCGTCCGTACAGGTGTTGATTCGAACAGTGTAGCACCGCCTGAATTATCGAGTATTAGAAAGCAACGTTTTCCGGGTCTTAAAGGTACTCACACTTTGTCCGAAGTGAGCTATGTTCATTCATAATCAATGTCGTTCTTCATTCTGTCTACTGTGTTTGATTTTTTTTTTCTTGCCTGGTGAAGATTGAACTATGTTGTAAATAGAGTTCTAATAATTGTATGTGTTTTAGATACGATTAAGTTCTAAATTCTAATAATTCATAGCCCGAAGTTAGTTTGTCCTTCAAGACGATTGTAGCTCATTTCTTCATATGATGTTGCAGGTGAAACCAACAAAGAGTCTCTTGAAGCCATGGTGAGTGTTTGTAAAACGGGTGATTGAAATGTTGGGCCTGTGATTAATTATTTGCAGTGGTAGTGGTCGATAAACATCTTTTATAAATTTTCATTTTATGGTATATTTCAGGTGAAGAGTGTGGGAAAAGAATCCATCCAATGGGGTCAGTTTTACTATTACTACCTCTCTGAATTAACTGTTCAGATACCATTCTGGCTAAATGTAGTTCTTGCATATCTGGTTCATGTTTTTATGCCACTAGTTACACGGGTCATTTGGTTGAATGCGAACTTCTGCTTTTATGTCAAGTGCTTTTTCACAATCGACAGTATTTGGTTCTTCTTAAGATTTTCCCAGGGTAACCTTTATTGATACCTCCCTTAGATGTTTGGAGGTTGTTAAATTTACTTCATGGGGCCATTGAGTTGGGTTAATAAGTCCGATTAATATGTTGGGATTAAGTCAGTAAGTTGGTGTTTGGGGTGCAGTCGTGTAAGATTTGAGTTCTTCGATAATTGCCAAAAATTGGAGGATGAAGTTACTAAATAAATTGCAGCTGTTTACACCCAGTCGGCCAAATGGGCCAGTGTTTAAAAAAGCCCTTGGGCACACGCCACATCATGGTGCACTTGCAGGTCTGGCGCCTAACCCTGGAAAAGCGAGCCTCACAAAACAAGGCGCTCCTTTTGTTAAGCCCCAAGGCTTAAAGCCCTGGGCCTCGGGCCTTTTTCATTATTTTAGAAAAAAGTAACAATGAAGGGTTTCTTTCCTTGTTGATAGAATCAAGTTTACTGTGTCTAAACGCAAAGTTTTGTGTATGTGTTTTAATATTTTTTTAAAAAAGTGGGAGAAGCCCGCTCCTTTCTGTGCATTCTACGCCTAGGCTCCAAAGGACCATTGCAACACCCGCATTTAAGAACTTATAATATTTCACCTTGGAAGATTGTTGTCTGTTCTCATCTTTTGTATTTCACCCCAAAGGATTTATGGAGAGCTTTTGGTTTGGTGTTGCCTAATTTTGTTTATATTGCTCTCTGCTAATGTTCCTCCTTTTTTTCGGCTGTAGGATTAGCTGCTGGTGTTTACTCTGGTCTCACGTACGGTTTAAAGGAGGCTCGTGGAGCACATGACTGGGTAAACCTACCTTCTGCAGTTTACTAAGAAACATTTTGATGTTTTGATTAAAGTATGGTATAAGCAAGGGCGGGATAAAAAAATTTCATTGGGTGGTAACTTCCAACTACTATAAATGTATATATTCAAAGCAAGTTTAGAGAACAAAAAAATTCCTCACCTTTGAACATAAGATAATATATCATCAAATATCGAATGTTTCGACCATAGTAGTGTATTTCCATTCAGGGGCGGGCTAAATTTTTCGTAGTAAATGGTGTAAAACTCTACTCCAAAATATAAGCACGAGGAAAGGATCGTTTGTTTTGATAAGATTCTCATTTCGTCTTTTAAGTATTTGAAATCTTAGTCCATGTTTCTTGATTCCATTGCAGAAGAATAGTGCAATTGCAGGTGCAGTGACGGGCGTAGCTGTGGCACTTACATCGGACGAGTCTTCTCACGAGCATATCGTACAGTATGCAATCACTGGCGCTGCTATGTCAACAGCTGCAAATATATTTGCCGGCATATTTTAGGCTCTGATCTGGCAGTGTTAGGAGGAGGTATGTGTATATGGCCACCGTAAAATCTGTGGGACGTTGGTGACATTGCATTCTGTCTTTAATTAAGTTGACTATCTATGATGCTTGCTGCTTCTCTTTTCGGATTTTTCATTTAATATTTTAAACAAGTTGTTCCTAATGTTTGCTTCATTCCTGGGTTTTGACCTTTTCTTTTCTTTTCTTTTCTTTTATAATAACTTGGAGCTCATACCAATTATGAGTTGCTTAGTAATTGAAGATAAACTATGGTAAAGAAATAAAGGAAATTAGAAGTAGGGGAGTGAAATGAGGAGAATTTAAATATTGCAGGATTAACAATTAGGAAGTGTATGTTGGACTGTCGACTTAACATATAGAAATTTCAACCCGATGATGTTTATTAGAGACCGTTATGCGCTGAGAATAATTGATTGTTTATTGCTGACGTGGACGACCTAAATTATTGCAAAAATAGGTAATGTTTATTTACAAGATGAACTTTGATGATGATTCGAGACTTTTAATTATGGTTGGGGTGGATTATTACATAGTTTTGGGGTCAATTGGAAAATAGGTTCAAACACATCTTACTCCTCTTTTATTTATTTATTGTTTTTTTAAAAAAAAATTTTAGTGCTTCCTTTATATTGTTTATATTTTTCAACTAAATTTATTTCAATTTGAAAGAAACTAAATTTAGAATCAACGTTCCTGAGTTGTTGTAAGTAGTATAGTTATTGAGTTGATTTTTCTTATTTTTTTCGACTTTTTTTTTAAGTTTGAGTAGTACTTTGTCTATCAAATTCAATTTTTTTTTTCTTTTTACAAAATTTCAAAATCATTATCTTCAAAACGTTTCAATCAAATTCTGATGCATTTATTATTGTTATTATTTCAAATCTTGATACATTATTTTTTCGAATAATTGTAGTTATATAGTCAGCTAATTCTTTATGTTTCACTTGTAAGCAATGGAGTGTAGAAATATTATAATAACTATATAAGTGTGCACTTGATATTTGAATTAATTATAGTTGATTATTCAATTTAGTCATTACATTATTAAAAGAAATCAATTAATCAAAACTAATATAAAACTAAACCCTTAATATGAAATTTCAAAATTCATTCAACTCTCTCACGTTAGTTATAATTGATTGCTCATCTTAACCACAATTTTCATGTGAAATACTCTAATTTTGTTTAAAACGACTTGATTTCTAAATTAAAAATTTGAAAATGGTATTCCAAGAAAGAAATTGTAGAAAGTGCCCTACCAAAAGAAGAAAAGAAGGCTCCTATATTTCTTTCAAAAGAATCTCTTTTTCCCTAATTTCTTAAGAAATAAATTAGTAAAAAAAGAAAGAAATGTGGCTGCTGGGATTCGAGCCCAGGTCTCCACGGCCACAACGTGGAATTCTCACCACTAAACTACAGCCACTTTCTTGTTGATTTTGTACATTAAAAGAACTAAATAAAAAAACTTCTCTCTCGCTTAGGTTTCGATGGTTCAAACAAATAATTAAATATTATAATAATCGAAGAAAAATACATTCCAATCCATTAAATTAGAAACGTTACAATTTTAAATTAAATTAAAATTTTATATCAGCTTACCATTGTAGCACATTTCCCATAATAAGCAATTCAAATAGTGCACAAATCTTCATATTGGATTCATAAGTGCGCCCTAACAGAAGCATAATATTGGGGACTAAACCGAGGTGCCAATTATGAAACTAATACTCAAAACCACAAAATATAGTATTTTTGACCCCTTTTCCTATTTTTCTCATTTAAAACCCCCCGACCACCGGAGCAGTCCGGTGCGGCGGAGGACGGATCATATTCCAAAACCCAACTTCATATTCAAGAACTCTCAACAATCCCACTTCTGCTTTTTTACTAACGTCTCCACCCCCCATTTCCAATCTCCTGTCCGCAATCTCCTTCAATCTATTGCAATACTTCTCAAATCCTTCATTCCCCCATCTTCCACAAGCTTCTCTCAATTCCAATGGCGTTTTTGTTCCTTCTTCCAAGCAATACGCAAAGCTCTCGTGGTATACCGCTTCTATCACCCAAAGTGCCGTTATCGCCACCGTGTATTCCACCTCCGGTCTCATCAGACTCTCTAAAAACCTAAATCAAAATCAAAATCAACAACAATACAATGTAATTCATGATGCAGTTTTACTTTTGATTCTGCCGAGCTAGGTCTCGATCTGTACCTTGAATAGCCGGCAGTGGCTTTCTGAGGAACTATTTCAGACAAATTGACGTCGCGTTTTAGGGCTTCTTTCTTGAACCATGCCAATTCGTCGTTAAGAGATGCTAAACTTCCGAGAATGACTTCCTCGTCTGCTCGATCGTCCGATTCTTTCCATGCTTTCACTAATACACTTGCGACGAATGCAGTGAAAGATCTCAGAAATTCGCATTCCTGTTCCTGAGATTCTGATTTGGTTGAGAAATCGATCGTTTACGAAGACCTAATTTGAGGATTTTGGAAACTTACCAGCCAGGTTTTGAAGGCGGAGAGATCGACGGTGCCGTCGCGAATGGTGAGGATGAAAGGATGACGTGTAGCCTCGGTGTAGATAAGACGGTGCTTTCTGAGCCATGAGTCGGTGGCGGTCGACGCTCCGGCGCGTTGAGCTCTGGTTTTGGGGTCCGCCATTTTTTGTGTCGCTTCGAAACTTGGAAGGGAAGGGAAGAGCTCAGTGAAATAGATAAAGGCGAAGGAGAAATTGTACACGTGTGGTTAGATGAAGGGTTTTGGTTGTACACGTGGATAATGTTTATGCGCCGTCACATGCTTCGTGGCATTGAACAAATATTTTTTAAATTGAAGACATATTCTACTTCAACACTTCCCACTTCACAGTTTTTGTGAACTCGTAATCTATGAATGAAGACAAAGAAAGTGAGTTCATCTAATTACTTTGGGCTTAGTTTACTTAGTTTCTGCATTTGTATTGATTATATGGTATTATGCTTATTATTATTATAGGAGAAAGATTATCAATTTTTATATATTTATTATTATCGTTACAGGTTGATTTAAGAGGTAACAATTATTAGAATTGATCCATTAGTAGAATTCTATTATAATTATATTACTTTTCAATACTATTGCCAAATGTAGTCTAAAGAGTAATTCAATTAGAAAATGGATGAAACGTTAGAATGAGCTCTGAGAGTTCTTCTGGAAGAGTCAGTGGGAGATTCTTAATGGATGAGCCATAGATGATTGTTGAGAATTTGAGTGGACATAATTTCAACTAATCTTAAATTTAATCTTCAATTGGGTGTGACGATAATTTCAATGCTATTTTTTTTATTTGTTAATTTTTAATAATCTTTTGCTACATAACAATTTTACTATCAAATTTTAAAATATGTTAATATATGTAATTTGAATAAAAAATATTATTGTTATGGATTATTAAAGTTCCAATTCTTTTTTACAACTTGTTTTTGTAAAGGTTCAAAATTTCCTCTATCCTTTCACTAAAGTTTGTTAAGCTAAATCTAAGATTTTATGAAAGTACATGAACTAAAATTGATCCTTTCAAATTATAAAAAATAAAAACTAAAATTAAACGAAATTCAAATTTTAGGGATAAAAATAATATTTTAACATATATAATAGAATATATAAGATACATTAAAACAAATATAAAACCATTATAAAAGGCACATAGTATTCAATACAATTTTGAAACCTTCATCTCTCCAACCCATCCGCTATAAAAACATTAAGTTCAACATCATTTCTGATTCCAACAAATTTAAGGTTGTTGAATTAGATAATGTGACCTTAATATTAAAAAATTTGAATCTTATAAAAGATATTGAAATTTCTGAAACCAAATTATTAGAAGAGTTCTTGGCATTAGCCAAATACTCCCCACTTTCAATCATTTAGAAGCAAAATAGAAGTGCTCTTTGAAAAAGAAAACGAAAAGGCACCTTAAAAGTGCTCTTAGAAAAGGAAGAAAATGAAAATGCACCTTAAAATGCTTCATAGTGAGCATTTGAATAGTGCTTTTGTCTCATGTGCTCAAGCAAGAAGCACTTCCAAAATTACATGATCAAACATCAGGAGTCATAGGTTGTTGTGGTTATAATGAAAAAGAGAAGTTAATAAAACACAAAGTAAAAGACGAAAATTCTAAAGTTACCTCCAAGAACACCTTCTAGGTGAATAATATATCTTCTATTGCAAATCCAATTGCCCTTCAGTCATCTCTCTTACTTCCATCATCGATGTTAGAATTGTCTTTAGCCGGAGTGTTTTGCTCCGACAGCATCTTCAGAACATTGACCAATGCTCTTAATCGATCCCATATGTTCAGCCCGTACGTCGCTTCAACGAGCGACATTTGAAACTCAAAAGCGTTGTCTGCAACAGGATACTAATCGAAGAAGAATATATACTGTTTCAATATAAACAAACAAAATAAAGAACAAAAAATAAGCACTTGTCAAAAGCCTTATACTCACCGTAAGAGGCTTAGGATGCTTGGTCTGAATGTACGGCCACCACCTATCCTCAACTACTGCTTTGACAAGACAACAAGCTCGTAATCCTTCAATGCCCGCAAATCGACCGAATCCACTCTCTTTTACGCCACCAAATGGCAAGGACTGAAAATCAAGAGACCTCAGTATAAATGTGCCACAAACCCTAAATAGTAAAGATCTAGCTAACTATGATAGTAAAATAATCTAAAGCAACGAAGACTAACTTGGATAAGCTTTTGAGTTTCTATAACCATTATAAAATTCAATAGATGTAATTGTCCTATAACACTAACAAGTTCTTCCTAAAGGATACATGGGTAACTAAACTAAACTGTAGACAATGTCTCAAAAAATGAATCCCTTACACATTAGGTGGCGCACACATGAAACGATTTCTTTCTATGCCAATTAGTGATACAGCTGGCAAAAATATTAGGCTAAATCTATGGCCAAACAAGAAAAATCTATCCCTAATTTAGGAGAATTTTTTCTAAGAACAATGTTCGTTATTCAAAATAATATTCCAAAAAGCTTCCTAGTACAATTTAAAGTGACTATTTATAGCCTTACAATGAAATAAGACAATAAACTAATTAATTCTAATAATTCTTCTCATCCATAAGTTTTTCAAAAAAATTGGTAAACCCAACAAATGCACAACAAATGGTTAACAAGTGACCCGGAGTAATCAACATGATAATTGTACCAACATGACCAAAAAGTAAGCAACAAGTAACAACCGTGTCAAAGATGAACTAGTGAACATAACTAAAGCATCACATCCATGCTTGAGAATGAATGTTACCTGGCACAAATAATTTGTAGCGAAGTCATTGATTGCAACACTTCCCGAATGAATCTGCGAAGCAATGTTCCTGGCACGCCGCTGACTGCCAGAAAAGACAGCACATCCAAGTCCAAATCTCGAGTCATTTGCCAGCTTCACGGCCTCATCATCTGTGCTGAATTTCATTATAGGCAGGATTGGTCCAAATGCCTGTATGCCACCACTAAGTTAGCACATTTGCATAACTTCAAAGTTAATCAACGAGTTTTAGGTCAATTGGGAGCCAGAAGATATTTCCTAGAGATCAATTGCTCTGCAAATTTAATATAAAATATAAGATGACCACTCCAGTTATGCAAATTGATTTTTCTAGAGGCCAGTTTCATAACATTTAAATTCAAAACCTGAAAAGAAAACGGAAAAAGGAAGCTTAGACCCCATTTAATAATAACATTGTTTGTTTTCTGTTTTTTTAAAATTGTGTTGAATTCTGATTTGTGTAGTATGGTTATGGTTTTCATCTTTCTTAATGAAAATCGAACTTTTAGCCAAATTCCAAGACAATATCAAGTTTTTAAAAACTACTTTTCTTTTTCAAAATCAACTTTAAAGAGTAAACAACAGATCAAAGAAACTTATAGGTGGAGGATTGTTTATAAACTTAATTAAAAAAAAAAAAATTAAAAACCAAGACAACAAGAAGTTTTAAAAAACTACTTTTCTTTTTCAAAATCAACTTTAAAGAGTAAATAACAAATGAAAGAAACTTATAGGTGGGAGGATTGGTTATAAACTTAATTAAAAAAAAAACAAAACTAATCAAAATGGTATTAGCTGTTCTATATTTCTAATTCTAAAAAGACCTTCAGTAGTCAAATACAAACAGCACCAGAACGTTGTGGTTATAAGTAGGGTTCCAAGATCTATTTGAAGAATCATTCTAACAAAATATGATATAGGCCGATAGATAAGGGGATAGGGACTACCAAAATATCCATTCACAAAAAGAGGATGTCAAGTATTAATACCTCCTCTTGCATTAACTTCATTGTATGGTTGACATCAACAATAACGGTAGGTGGGAAATATTGATCAACGGCACCTTCAGGTAAATGTCCAAAAGTTCCACGAGCAACAATTTTTGCCCCCCTGTCTAAGGCATCATTTACTAGGCTTTGAAGTTTCTCAGATTGCTCTTGCGTACAGATGGCACCCATATCATATTTCCCAGCTGATGGTGGACCCTGAAATACATTTTCAAGAAGAAAGTCTCATCTTTCAATTATAAAATTAGATTCAAATTTTGATCAAAATTATTTGTTCCACAGCCGGAACCAGAGTGCGGTGAGAACAAAAAAGCTGCCCACACCCTAAGAAGTAAAAAGAAACTACTAAGAACCTCGAAAATTTTATCCCTGTGGAAGCTTACATTATGAATTCAGTTTCAGCTGCCACTCCTGATGTCCATTTTGCAAGAAACCACATACCTTCCAGATGGCCCGTAGGTGCAGAAAGTAAAGTAGAAATTTAAAATTGAAAAAACCACATAAACCCTATACCCCAGCAGAAGGATCGACAGAATTCTAATGCATATATATAATAGTATACGAACTCATACTTACAACTGTAATAGCCTTTACACGTTCTGATATTTTATCCACAAACGAAGAATAAATGTTCTTGTGGACATAAAATCTCTCAGCTCCAGTACAATTATGTCCACTAGATGTAATAGAAGCCCTGAGAGCAACGTTTACAACCTATATTGAGTAAAGAAACTCCCATCAGTTCTCTATAACATGAAAGCTACTAAACTAGCTAGTAGAGCTATTTGTATATAGTCAAATTGGAGAGTATTCATACGTGATCCAGATCTACATCCTCACACACGATAAATGCATCCTTTCCACCCAACTCAAGAGTAACTGGTATAAGTGTCTCAGCAGCACTTTTCATTATCTGCAAAGAGTCATGCCAAATATTTACATATTGAGTACAGGTGGGTGCTAGATACCAAGTCACTTTTTCCATCTTTTTTATTTTAAAAGAATATAAACAAAAGCCTTGCTGTGTAATAACTAGCATTCAAGGGGATACAACAAATGAACTTTCAGGCAGCATGATTATTACTTTATTTCCTGAAAATAAGCAAACTAATCAGTTTACAATCCTCATACAGAATGAGAGTCATTTCCTACAAGCCTTCTTTCCATTGTTTATAAAATCGAGATAGAATGGAGAAAAAATCCCTACAGACCCACACATTTTTCGGTGGAACATGTGTGATGAGTCCCGGCACTCTTTCCAATCTCTTTATTTATTCAAAAAGAAAAAACATATTTAATTCTCATTCTTTGTAAACATAGCTCTTATCCGCACAACTTTTAATCCAATGGACATTTGTTCTGCCTAACCTCTAAAATCATTCTCTATCGTGACATGCAACTTCAGAGCGTGGATAACTATAATTATAAATTTGGAAGACACCCAAACAACAGCATCAACAAATGACGAGAACCATAAATAAAGGACTAGAAAATTATAAAATTCCAGACCAAATATAGTTCATACCATCCTACCCACACCAGTTGATCCAACGAATATCATTTTGTCTACTGAAGATACTAGCGCTTCACCTGTTTCAGCAAACCTGATAAAAGATCATATTAAAGTGGACAAACTAACAGAGCCTCGTGAAGATGGTTCAAATGAGAAGTTAAAATGTCTACCCTGTTATCACATCAACCAAACTCTCAGGAGCTCCAACGGCAGCAAGTGCAGCTTGGATAATCCTAACATAAAAGCATCCTGACCAACTTGCATGTTCTGAAACCTACAATTTCAACCAATTGTATGACATTAACCAGTACGTAACAAATTTGTTTCATTAAAGATAAGGATCGTGATGCTGAACCTTTGCAAAATCCTTAGTTGAAGTTATTTGTTTTGTTTTTTTAAAGAAAACAAGAGACAAACTTTTCACTTGTAGATCTAGGAAGAAAGAAGTGCAAGGATGGAACTCCCAAAGGGTAAGAATACAAAACAAAACAAAACAAGAACACACCAAAAATACGAGAGCCTTAAAAAATAACTAAAAAGAGGACCAAAAAAACCAAACCAAACTACAAACAACGGCTATTTGAAGCTTTTTTCATAAAGAAAACTCTGAATTTATTTTATTTTATTTTATTTATTATTATTATTTTAAATTTTAACAGAGGTTTCAATAAGAAGTATGAAAAACAGTTCTACATTATTGAAATTCCTTAAGGATATGTATCCATGTATCCTAATGATGCATGGCACCTTAAGAGCAGGCTAGAAGACAGGCAATGATTGGTTGGAATGGTAAGACATGAAATTTTGTTGCAATAAGTAGTTTCTGACAGATCATCACATTAAAAAGATAGTATATCTCAAAAGTAATAGAGCATTAAAGGAAACCTTTAAACTTTAATACCTTAACCACAATGCCGTTTCCTGCAAAGACTGCTGCAAGCACTGGATTGAAAATGTTATGGAATGGATAGTTCCATGGGACTATCGCCCCAATAACTCCAAGGGGGTGAAACTCTACTCGGGCTTTCTTGTGAAGTGTTGCCCTCCCACATGATCTGCAAATTGAAATAAGTTAAGAGATCAAATGCATAGCAAATTTAATCATCCAGAATTTTAAGTGCTTTCTTTCAGTCTTTCTTAATCAAAATATAATCCAAATCCAACATAGCTTGGGACACTGGGATAAAATCAGTCACAGAGAGAAGTTGAATGTCCAATCGGAATGCCTCAAAGATGCTAGGTTACTATTACTATTACTAGTATATAAGAGCAACAGAGGGATGTATGCAGCTTCTACAGTCCACTTTCATCTATGTTTTTGGTGCTTTTTCTAAAGGTTTTTGTTGGTCCTATTTCTTCTCTATCTTCAATATGAGCTGGATTTTAAATTTTTTAGCAATGATGTTCACTCAAATGTTAGCAATTTCTTTGTGCTCCAGATCTTCCCATCAAAGCCAAATTATTATGGAGTAAATATGAATGCTTCAAAAGCCATTCTTTCGATTTGGTTCAAAAGAAATCAGAATTTTTTAAGACAAATTTTCCTCTTGGTTGGATTGTTACAAGAACATTAAGCCTTCATTGATGTTCCTTCTCAAAATCTTCTTCAGGTTGCTCTTTCTGTGCTATTTGCAACGACTTGGAAGCCTCCCCTCTCTCTGCCCCCCACCCAAAATTCATTCCAAAAAAAAAAAAAAACACCATAGCGATGACTAGATGAGCCTCTATGCAGCTGGTCGCAGGGAAAATAAACAATTAAGTGCTGAAGGAAAGTTACAGAAATAGTAATTTAACCTGCCTTCAACATGAGAAAGGAATGTTATTGGCTGCAACATCATATTTTCAAGAGGGGAAAAGAAGTAGTAGAAAAGAGAGTTACCGGCTCTCAGGCTTCAGCCATTTCTCACCCTCTGAGAGAAGCCAAGTAATCTTTTCACATGTTGCCATTACTTCTCCCATATTAGCATCGACTATTGTTTTTCCAGTGTCACGGGAGGAGATCCTATCCCACATGATAAATAATTATGGTGAGAGAAAATACCCGCCTGGCAGCTTTGCTTGCCTCTTTTTTTACTCTTGGAAAATATAAAAATAACAAAAATCTATAATATATTTAAATAATGGATCTTACTCGCAAATGAGCTCTTGATGTTCAATTATGTACTTCAAAAGTATCCGTAAAAGCAAACGCCTTTGCTTGAAGCTACTTTTGGCCCATTCTTTCTGCGCTTTCCTGGCTGAAGCAACACGCTCCTTGACCTAAGTATAGAATTTAACATAAGAAGTTTAATCAACCACTTTGATTTCTCTCTCTCTCCCTCTCATTTAGCAATGCTAATAACTAATGCCATCAATATGAGAAAAATTATATAGAGATGTCAACTTTTTTTCTTGAAGACGAAACAAATACAGAGAGATGACAACTAGATAAATGAAAGAGGGAAAGTTGAGGTAGTGTTCATATGAAGTAGAGAATTGCCAGTCCTTCCACTACCATCACTTATCAAAAGATCGAGAGAACAAATCACAGGGGAGGGTTGTCATGAAAGATGAGAGAACTACAGCATGGAACGAGATGAAAAACCTACCATCCATCCAAATTAAACAGAACTAAAAACAAGAGAAATGGTAATTTTTAACTAGTTCACCAATGAAGCTATTGCCTGGCCAGAAATGAGTACTAACCTCGTCTCGTGACAATGCAGGAAAATAGCCAAGGTATTTCATAGTTGCAGGCTCATAACACTGGACTCTCTTGTCCTGCTGTTGCGTCTTTATCCTAGGTGGAATCTGTTCAGTCATCACCAACCAAGATTATGAAATCAGATAGTTCTGCCTAAGACAATTTGAAACAAAAGTCTTTGCCTTCTGCAAGCTTTGATATGGGAAAACGAATGGTTCGTATTAGCCAATAAATAACGTTAGCCTGAGCCAGAAAAAATTTCAGAATAGAACTTAAAAAGGTTTTCTTATCGTCAAAGTTCTATGAGCAAGCCAGTAATTTGCTTTAACCAGGTCCAAGAACATCCTCTCAAAGAATATGGTTCCAAAATAGAATCAAAGCGTGAGATATATTTCCCGAATAGAAATTTCAAAAGTTTACTCATACTCATATCACTGCTAAACAGGGTATAGAATCTACATTATATCAAAGTAAGAGAATGTCAACATAAAACAAAAACTTAATGCTAGAAATGAAGCAGTGTATCATCAAAACTATTATAGTCAAATCGATCGTATAATTTGTTAAGCTCAGTGGCCTAAGAAATCAAAACCTGAGATAGTGGTTCCAGAGATTTCAAGAACGAAAATTCATATAACTCGGTACTAGACACTGGACAGTGTAACTTAAATCAAATAAGAGGATTCAGCCTTATTACAAAAACAAACAGTAGTTTACATAAATAAAACGATAGTTCCGGAATAGAAATTTCAAGGACATGCTCATATTTTACTTAGGAACAAAATACCGACAATGTATTTTAAAGAATCACAGCCTGAGACATTACTTCCTAAATACGAATTTCAAGAAATTACTCATATTCACATACTTCTGTACCAAACAGTTAAGTTTACATCAAAGTATGATAATGCCGACTAATTCCAAAAACCAACGCAGAATAGTGTATCATCGAAACTAAGTACCGGTAAAATCAATCGTAGAATCTCCGGAAATACTTACGTAGATGTAGCTATTCTCCTGCGTTTGATTCCCGTCGTCCATAACTGGAAGAATATAAGTCGAAATAAATAATCGAACATAAAATTAGACGGAGGCAGAAAGCAGTGGTTGTGCGAGTGTATTCAAAAACATCCAAATGTAGAGATAGAAGGAGAGAGGAGTGAATTTGTCACCGTCAGATGCGTCAACTTCGATTGAAGGCACATTCGGAGGGATAAGCATCAAGAGTAACCTACAGATCGCGTAAGCAAATCCAAGAACAAGCAGAGTCCACCAAAATGCCATGGCGCTCACCGACGGAGACGAAGAACGAGTTCTCCGATGACCACGAGGAGTTCTCCGATCAAATTTATTGGAGCAAGTTGTAAAATGAGTGTAGAGATCGCGGGAAAACCTGAGGAACACATAGAATTGGGCTTTTAACAGTACACTCCCTCTTGATTTTTTTTTTTCTTTTCTTTTTTTTTTTCGCTTCGAATATTTATTCAAATGTTTGGCAACTAATTTATGATAGGCTAATTATTATAAATTATAGTTTAAAAACTTAAAAAAAAAAAATTGGTCTAAATATAAACTTTTGAAATTGTCGAGGTTCTTGTTTACCTTCATGGAATAATTGATGGAAGTGAAATTAATTATTAGCAGTTGATCACCTTGTGGATTAAAACTTGGACTCCTTAGTTATCGGTCCTTTTACTATTACGTCAATTCATGATAATTGATGTGAATGAAAATTTTGATAAAAAAAATCATGAAAGTAGATGAAAATCATTTCAATTAATAAATGAGTTTAATTATGGCTTAATTGAACTATTATTGGCTATTTTTAGTTATATGAACGGAAAATTTATTGGAAATGATTTTGGTTTAATTATGGCTTAATTTGTGTTGGGTGGGAGTAATTCACTTGTAAATGGTGGGCAGTCAAATTGGCTTGCACTTAAACAAAAATAGGTTTTCATGACTCTAAAAGATTGCATTAACAGATTTATTGTCTCTTTTTTTTGAGCTTTTGAATCCACCGTCTAGAAAAAGTGTGTATAAGTAAGTAATAAAAAATCCGAGTCTTTAAATCCACCAATTGGAGGCATGTGCTTTTGCAAGAAATGAAGGATTGATCAAGACATTCTTGAACAATTAGTTTGAGAAATTCATTATCGAGTCTGATAAGTTTGATACCAAAATCCTTAATCAAGAAATGAAATAATAACATAATCTGAAAAAACATCTTTCGAACCAAACTTAAATTAAATAATATTAATAAATGTTCTCAACAATATATATATATATATATATATATATATATAAAATTGGAATATGGAAATCAAAATTGAATCTCTCTTCTCCAATAGAACAAATACATATCTCAAATACTTTGATCGAGAGTTTTTTTAATTTGAATTAAAATTTTAATTTTATCAACTCTAGTTATTATTTCGCTCTAATGTCTAGCTATGGTAAATATAAAAGTTTACTCACACATTACTCATCCACTTAATAATTTTAGGCTGAAAGTGACTATTATTGACGATTCCACATCCAACATTGTAATATTTATAAAGTGCACGAGTTACGTACTCATCTCACTGTCAATCGTGTTTGAGATGAAATTTTATGTCATCTATTAACTAATATAATGTGAATATATCGAAGAACGAGTTGCCAACTACTTAAACGTATATATAATAATAATAATAACAACATAATTATGTCTTGTCATTCCATAAAATAACAAGAAAATATCTAATAATACCCAGATGTGCGCTCAACAACATAGATGACTTAAATTTTGAGTTCTTGCAACACCTATATGGTTACGTTAATCCTACTTTTAGATTCAATATTGCCTCTATGGATTCTCCAAACACTGTCCCTATAAATACTTAATACGAGAATATGAAATACAACTCTATTTTTCTTAAATTCCTTATTTTTAAAATTTTGTTTTTAGATTCTCCGACCTATAAATTTCAATAAATAAAAAACCAAAAACTAAAAATATCAAACTTTAATTTTAGGAATAAATCCTATGAGTAATTTTTCTTTAAACAAAATTCACTATTTTCTTTTTAAGGCTGCAGTGCTTTTTCTGTTTTTTTTTTTTTTTTGAAGATAAAAAAACAAAAAACAAACAAATTAAAACAAATTAAAACCCCATTACACAACTCACATTCAAAGGTCAAAATTTATCTACAAAATTCTCTCCCCAACTTCTCCATTTCCTACATTGATTTCTTTTATTCTTTAATTAAAACAAATAAATGATAATAATAATAATAGTAATAATAAATCCTCCAAATTATCAATTTTATATTTCTTAGTTACTCGTTATTTTAAAATAACAATTACCTATATTAAATTATAAAAAAACCCATATATTATCCCTTAAATTAACATAATTTTGATTGGTATAATTTTACTTTTTAATTAATTACAAGTTCACACATTATATGTATAACTTAAAAAATAAGAATATTAATAAAATAATAACCGTCCATGGACACCATATTTATCAAAATTTTAACTAATTTACTCATATAACTTAATATATCTCTCTATATAATTAAACGCGAAAGAATAAATTAAAAGTTTATCCTCTTAAATCATCCATTTTAGATATTATATATTAAATTATTCATCTTCGACTGTGAAAATTCAATAAATAAATAAATATTTTTAAATATAATCAAATGAACTAAAATATTTATTAAATATAACAAAATTTCAGACTAATCATTGATAGTCACTAATAGACTTGTACACATGTCTATCAATGATAAGTTTATCGATGATATTGATATATATGGATAGAATTTATAAGTTTGTTATATTTTATAAATATTTTTAACAATCTTACCCTTTACGATAATTCTAAAAAACGTAAAGAAAGAAACAAATAACAAATAAAACCCACTACACAACTCATATTAAAAGGTCGAAATTTCTCCAACTTCTCCTACAATCTCCTTCGTTAATTTTCTTTCGAACTCAAACAAATATATAAAACAAAAACAAAAATCCTCCAAAATTCAATTCATACATAAATATGTGTATATATATATATATATATATATATATATATATATTTCAACAACCCATTTATTGTATTTCAAAATGGAAAACAAAGCCACGAGAGATTTGAATCAAATGGGGAATTTAAATCCCAATTCAAATTTTAATTCAAACCTTGGAGTTGCTAGTTCAATCTTAATTTTCCTTTTTGGTTTATTTTTCTTTAGTGTAGTTCTTTTACATGCAGATACAGGCTCTCCAAATGTTATCACAACCACAATTTGTCCCAAAACAAGAAACTCTACTTTGTGTAAAACCGTATTGAAACCCGTCGGAAAATCCGACGCCGCGCTTCTCAAAGTCGCTAATTATACTCTTACCCTTGCCCATACCACCACCATCGAAGGCCTCCGTCACGCTCATTGGCTCACCACGACCGCGACCCATCCATTGCTTAAACAACGATATTCTGAGTGCTCGCGGCGGTTGAATTTTGTCACAAAGGGTTTAGAAGAAGCTATGGCGGCATTGGCGAAAGGTGGGTATGTTCCGCTTAGTCATGCTATTGGCGCCGCCGTGGTCGAGGCGGATAGATGTGTAAATATGTTTGAGAAACCGCCACGGGAGCCGTCGAAGCTGCCGGAGAAGGCAAAGAAAATAAGAGATATTTGTGACATTGCTGTTTCTGTGTCCAATATTCTTACTGAAGATTACTGATTAAAATATAGGTTTTGAATTTTTTATTCTTTTATTTCTTTTGTTGTTTTATTTTTGTATATACTGAGTTATGATTTTTTAAGATACGTTCAAATTCAACGTTGTGTTATATATATTAAACTTTAGATCGGTTAATAATCTTTCGATTAAGATAGAAATTGATGGAACGATGATTATCAGCACCTTCAATCAACCAATTGGGTAGCAAATTAAATATAGAATTTGACAATCATATAATTATTTTTTTCAAATTTTGCAAATAAGACAAAATATTGACGTAGAAAGTAACAACATATTTAAATGGGTTTAAATTTAAGGGAATTAAGGTTGATGGCAATTTTGTAAATAAGTGCATCTTCTTCAGTTTTAGAACACCCCATAACACATTATATATAGAGAGAGAGCGGTGCATCCGTGTGAGCGAGAGATCCAAGTTGCTGCCGTCCACTTGGGTCTAGACGTAGGGGGTTCGAAGGACAGTGAGTATTCGACGTTGGTGGTCTCGATTGAGAGGCTTTTTCGGCATCTGCATGGTTCTTGGGTGTGAAGGAATTTTGTCTGAGAGGCGTTTTCTGGCGTGTGGGCATCCGTTTCGAAGGACTTGTTCGACATCCTAATTTCAAGGTATCGAGTGGGTGTTGGCATAAATTGCTTAGGCGATTGGGCGTTGGCCGTCAAGAGCTGAAAAGGCTGAGGTTTCATTGTCCCATAGAATTACATGGATTAAAATGGTCATTCTTCTACATTTTGTTTATTCTTGACGGTATTTAACATTACTTTAACAATTTTGTATAAAACCGTCAAATAATGCAAATTAAAAGTTTCTAAGTAAAGTGTTTTTTTTGCAGTAGTGATTATTGATTAATATTACTGAATTTCTGTAATTTGTATCTTGTTGTTCTTAATAAAATCATTCTAAATTGGTTCTTAGAACCCCTACAAGATTGAGATGATAAGTGATAGACAAAAGAGACTCCAAATGGAGATATGCTCTTGCAAGCAAAGTCCATATGCAATCGTTTCTTAAAATTCATCTCCACTCTTTCCTAACCCAATTTTTATTATTAAAACCTCGTCGTGGGTTGGTCGATCTACTCATCGAATTTCAATTTTTCGTTATCATTCAAAGTGGACGAAATACAAATTTGTCTTTATTATTTATCCCTTTTAATTTGTCTAATAGCTAGTACCAAATAATAGCTTTTACTAACGATAGACGTGACATTTTGGTATATTTCAAAATATTTTCAACAGTTTAGTTGTTTAAAACAATAATTATTTATCTTAATTAAGTTTTCTAGATAAAAGTTAGCGAAATTGTTCTAAATGACAAAATTGTTGAAAATATTTATAAATATAACAAAATATAATCGTATTAGATCGTGATAGACTAGTATCTGTGTCATGAATAGTCTAATGTTAATATAAAATAAAATTTTATTATATTTCAAGATATATTAGTTTATATTCGAAAACAACCGAAAATATTATACAACAAACAAAACTTCATAGCAATTATTAGTACCAAAAGTACAACTAACATAGAAAAAAAGGTTAAAATCCATTTAATACTCCTTCTGCAATTAGTTTGTCCTGTAAAATCTCTTCTAGTAGTAACTTCTCCATCTCCTCCATAGGTTATACCTTCATACTCGGAGCCAAAAAAACGAATCATTTCTCTAGATTTCATCTATATATGTATATGTTGGAATTGTCCCAACATAAACAAGAACACACAATAGTGAAATTTTTTTTTTAAAAAAATGACCAATTCCAATTTGAATCTTGGAGTCTATAGCTCTGTTATGGCTCTTCTTTTTGGTCTTCTTTTGTCCAATGTCATTCCTTTGAATGCTGATATGACACTAGTGAACAACGACGTCGTAATACTGACGATCTGTCCACAAACTAGTAATCCATTGTTTTGTGCAGACATGATGAAATCTTCAAACAACACAGACTTGAAAACGTTTGTGGCTAACACCCTAAACCTTGCTCATACAAAGGCAGGGAATTCCATGACTCTAGCCAACTCACTTGAACAATTGACGACCGATGCTCAGCTTAAGAGACGGTATTTGTCTTGCTTTGAGAACTACGATGAGACCATGTGTGACATTGAAAAAGCTCAACATGATTTGGCATTTGGTGACTTTAATGCTGTTAATCTTGCGATTTCTGATGCAATGATGGAGGTTGACGACTGTCATGATAGCTTCCAACAACAGTTGAAAGACACGTCAGTGCTTCCAGAGAATGCTAGGACTTTGAAAGATATGTTTAGCATTATTTTAGTTATATCTAATATTCTACCTAGGCACGTGTAATGAAAAACCCTCATGCAAACTGACATTGTAATGTGATGTTTTTGAAATTTTTAATGAATCTTCTCTCGTTATTCATCAAATGCCAAGAGAAATGGATAACTTTTTTTTTAAAAAAAAAAATCATGTAAAAAATGATTTAGTGTTTTAATTTAGAGATCACTCAAGTGATGTTCGTGGTGATAGTTGGAATAGTGCTTTTAGAAAAATGATTTAGGTATTATTGATTTTGTAAAATTGATATTTTAACTATTTAAAGTAATTTCTTTCGAACATTTAAAAGTGATTTTGAATTATTGTTCGATTCTAAAAGTGATTTTAAAATTACTAAATTACTTAAAATGTATTTTTTATATTTGATCAATTTGTTTTAAAATTCTTATAATAAATCTAATTTTATTCATTTATTTTTAATATTTAGTAATTTTAGGGCTAATATTTCTTGTTAAATTTGTGACAATATTTTTGTTTCAAAATTTCAAAAGTATGGAAAAAATGATGGAGGTGATTCCCACTCAAATCACAAAAGAAAAATCTCTTGATTAGTGATACCTCTCCTCGAATCAATTTATAGTGATTTTTTAATTAAAAAAATCAATTTTATTTTCTTGCTAGACGTTATTATTTTAGAAGTAAGTCATTTCAACAATTGCAAAAGTGATTTTAAAGTTTATATGTAATTATAGATCTTAATGTTATATGTAATAGCAGATGAACTTTCTTATAAAAAATTGAAGGTTTGATTTTACATCCAATAATTATTATACTAAAAATAGTAATAATTATATTGATTTTGGTCATATTTTTTTAAGATAAAAAAAAACAAGAAAAATACTTGCATCCCGAATGCACTCATCTAGGTGTTTCCTCATATCTCTACCACACTAAAATATGATTAAAAGCTATATTTTAAAAAAAAATAACTGTTTAAAAGTTATCTTATATTTGTGTGGTGGATAGATGGAGAGCATGTAGATAGGTGCAGTCTAAATGGACTTAACCGTTGCTCAAAAAAACAAAGAACAAACAAAACTTAATTATAATGATTACAACACTATTTGATCATCCGATAAAGTCTCTCATCCAAATGAAAATTTCTGTCTCCTCCATTGATTTCCTTCAAATTCGGAGAGAAAAAAAAACATTTCTCTAAATTTCTTCTATATATCGAAATGATCCGTATCAATGGTGGAAAAGAAAAAATTAAAAAAATAATGACCAAATCCATTTTCAATCTTCGAGTCTTTGGCTCCATCGTCCTAGTTTCCGTTTTTTCTTTTCTTTTCTCCAACGTTGTTCCTTCTCGTGCCGACACAGACGACGTAGCATCGAGCATATGCCCGAAAACTAGAAACCCATCGTTTTGTGTTGATGTGTTGAAATCTGCAGGCAGCACAGACTTGAAAGTGTTAGCCACTTACACCCTCGACCTTGCACGTACAAATGCAGAAAAATCTCTAAATTTGGCCAAGTCGCTTGCAGCGACGACGACCAATTCTCAGCTTAAGAACCGATATTCGTCTTGCTACCAGAGCTATGGGGAGGCGATGGGGGACATTGAAAATGCTAAAAGTAATTTGGGTGTTGGTGATTTCAATGGTGTCAACATTGCAACTTCTGGCGTCATGACCGCGGTGGACGACTGTCAAGATAGCTTCAAACAACCACCCAAAGATCCGTCATTGCTTCCAAAGGATGGAAAGACTTTAAATGATGTATGTAGCATTATTTTAGTTATATCTAATCTTCTTCCATAGGCCCCATTTAATGAGAGGTATTAAACTACATTTTTTAAAGCTGCAATATTTGGTCATTTGATTGTGTATTTCTATTGGGCTTAAGTAAATTTTGATGATGATGAATCTACTTGTTCATGAAATAAGAGAATAAAAAAGTGAAAATAGCAGTACATGCATCCCATCCCCCCTCCACCTCCATCTCATTCTCTGTGTCTTCCTCAACCTCTATGGCGCTACCTTCATTCGTTTCGTGCAGCTGGAGTTGTGAGTCGCATCGCCTCTCCGTCTCGTCTTCGTCCATCCACTGCCGCAACGCCTTTGATCTCCTCTCCACGCGAACGTCACACCTCCATCTTCTGTCTTCATTCTTCTCCCACTCCCAAGTTCCATCCATCTTCAGGTAATTTAAACAAAATGTATTGAACTTTTATTGAGATTTTGGATTTAACTTTGGTTGAGATTTGATGAACCTTTGATACATATTTTGGTAACAAAGAAGAGAGAAAAAATTGATTTAGCTGGGACAGAAGAACAGTTGGTTTGGTTAATAAGTAAAAAGTTAAAGACCTCAAGTTTCAGGCCCAACGAGTTGATCTCAATGATGTACCATGCAACCTCAGACAAACATAATCTCCTTAGCATTGCCAGTATTACACATGTAACTTCAAATGGGTGTCAAACAAAGAGCAACCCGGAGGCCGACAACTATCTTTGACACCACACAATTTTACACTAACCCAAAGGCAGGTGTTATAATAAGAGCACTATAAATAATCGCATTTGACAATCCCTCGAAGAAAGAGTAAATAATCTCTCAATACAAGACCTTACTTTTGTGTGCTTAGATAAGCTATGTACTCCTTGTTAAGCACCACTGTTGTGATCACATAAGTCAGTTTGAAAAGTGAGAATAGTGAGAAAACATCCCACACCAGCATGTATTTGATACAAACTTCAAACATTTAAAATAAATAAATTTATTTATTTGAAAAAATAAAATCTTAAGTCGAATAAGTGTAATTAATGTTCACAGGATGCGTCTAGCTAATCTTCGAGATAGGATGTACAACAGATGTCAATTGGATGCATTTGTTTGGAGTAGAGGTGATTACACACATCGAATTGATGCATTGCTTCTTCCAAATATATATATGAAATGCACATGTAAAACAAAAATAATTAATTGATTCAAAGTAGTAAGTAAATATGTAGGAACATATTAGAATTTTAAAATTATTGTATTATATATATCATAGTGTTGGATGGAATACTAACATATATTAATTTGATTATTTAATTACTAGAACAATCTTTCTCTTTTTGCACTGATAGAAAAAAATATTTTTTTAAAAAAAAGAATAATATAAAAACATTAAAATAAAAATGGTTACATTACCTAATTTTAAATGATAAAAGTAAAAAAAAAAAAAAAAACATTAATATTGTATAATATTTATTTATTATAAGCTAAAAAATTCCCTATTTAAAAAATAATTAGAATTGCGAAATTTTACGTAAATTATTACACGTGTTTGTTGACTAATTTTATTAAAAAAGCTTGAAACAATAGCTACAGATTATTTTTTCCATAAAATAAAATATGGTTAACAAAATCTAAATATGCATTTTTGACAAAGTACCAAAACTCATATTCCATAAAATTATGCATCACTCAAATGAAATGATTAAGTATCTTAAATTTAAATATTTATTTTTCTCTCGTCTTTTATTATTTTGAAACAACACATCATCTAAATTCCATTCCTTAAAAAAAATTCAAAAAATTCTCAAATAGTTAGATTCAATTTGAATCTTTTATCTTTAGAAGACATACTCAATTTCTTTACCATTTCACTACATCATAACTTGACGAGTATATCTACATTTTACACCAATTTTTTGCATCAATCACGGTGAGAAAATTCAAATTTTAACATCTTAGTTGTATCTTTTCAGGGGAAAAAAAACCCATTTTAGTTGTAATTATGTCAAAAAAAAATTGACAATGTGATTATCCATGAATTGATTTTGGTTAATTTGAAGATTAAAATTTAAAAAAAAAAAGAAAAGAAAAAAAACTAAAAAAAAAAAGAAAAAAAATACCATTTCTCTAAAATTTATGTATATATATGTATCGATGAAATGACCCAAATCAATAATTAAGGACACAATATTGGGAAAGAACAAAGAAAAATGGCCAATAACTCTTGTCTCATTATTGTCTCTCTCGTTGGAGTTGTTTTGTTCACCATCATTTCAAATGCGACATCATCTAACGACGTCATTTCCACCATCTGTCCAAAAACCTCAAACCCATCCTTTTGTTCCAGTGTGTTGAAATCTGCTGGCACTACAGATCTAAAAGGCTTGGCTGTATAGACCCTGAACCTTGCCCATACAATTGCTCGCAAATCTTGGACCCTAGCCAAGTCACTGGCAACAACCACCACCAATCCTCAACTTAAGCAACGATATTCCTCCTGTGCTGAGAGCTTTGATGAAGCTCTTGGTGACATTGAAAATGCCCAAAAGGACTTGGCACTTGGTGACTTTAATGCTGTCAATATTGTAACTTCTGGTGCCATGACAGAGATTGACGACTGTCAAGATAAGTTCCAGCAGCCACTCAAGGATACGTCGTCGCTTTTGAAGAATGGCAAGACTCTAAATGATATATGCAGCATTATTTTGGTCATATCCAATCTTCTTTGAGGGCTATGTACTTTGGAGACTTTTATCCATAAATAAAATCAAAGTTCAATGTTTAAATTAGCATTACAATGTGATGATTATTGGAACTGATTTTGGTTCATTTTTAGAAGATAAAAAATTAATTAATAGATAATTCCGACACTTCAAAATAACCATATATTAGACTTGAAAGATAATATTAGTGTTCGACACTGATAAACTTATATTACTAGATAATTTCAACAAATGAAAAATTAAACTTTTAGATTCTATCAATGATAAATACTGATATAACTTATTTTATTATATTTTGTAAATATTTGGTTTATTTTCTTATATTTGAAAATGTTCTTTTACATAATTCACACAATAACTTAAATTTTCATGATAAATACCTTAAACTATTCATTATATAATATATAATTGCTTTTATTAATTTAAGTGTTATATTTAAAAATAAATTTAAATAAAAACGTTCGTCTAATATCGACAAGGTGGATCAACGGTCATAAATATTTTTCCAAAATAAATTATGATGTTCTTTTTTAAATAGTAGTGATATTGATGGAATACGAAACGTGAATACAAGAAGAATACATGTCATATAATGCAATACAAATATGTTCGATGTATATTATGGTTTAACCAAACTCGTTAAATGTATATAATTAAAGTAATAATTAAAAACAAATAAAAATAACCATTGAATACGTTACAGAAATATGGATCTTTCCATGTTCCCAATAAATGTAATAATTTTAAACGGCAATTACACTAATTATAACATTGGATTAAAAATAAATTACATTAATCGTCCTTCAAAATTCCATCTATATTTAAAGGACCCATTATCCATAATATAAAAAAACTATCATATTCATACATTTTATTAGATTCATTACAAAAATGGCCAACTCTAATCTCATTGTTTCTTTCCTTACAGTAGTACTTCTTACTGTTGTTTCACATGCAGCATCGACCGACGTCGTTTCCACCGTTTGTCCGAAAACGACGAACCCAACATTTTGTGCAAGCGTGTTGAGATCTGCAGGCACAACAGATCTAAAACGGTTGGCCGTATACACCCTCAAACTTGCCCATAAGAATGCGACCACATGTGTGGCCCAAGCCAAGTCATTGGTGTCATTCATCACCAATCCTCCTCTTAAGCAACGATATTCGTCGTGTGTCAAGAGCTTTGATGAAGCTGTTGGTGACATTGAAACTGCCCAAAAAGATTTGAGGGTTGGTGACTTTAACGCCGTTAATATTGCAACTTCTGGGGCTATGACGGCGATTGATGACTGTCAAGATAACTTCAAGCAGCCACCGGCTGACAGGTCAATGCTTTTGATTAATGGCAAGACTTTGAAGGATATATGCAGCATTATCTTGGTTATATCTAATCTTCTTTGAAAACTATGTGATAAAAACTTTATGCTCCAAAACTGTCATTGAGCAATATTTAATATGAAGTTTAATATTTAAAATTACAATATTTATTAACCTTTTTGAAGGGTAGATAGAGAATTAAATATTGAATGAAAAAATTTGGATAACAAAACAAAACAGTCCCTTCCAACCCTTAAATTAATAAAGCCAACCCTAAAATTCATAGCTAATTAGTTTTATTTGATTATATTAATTGTGACGATAAAGATTAAACCTTTGACCTTAAAAATGAAAGGTCGTGTCAATTACACGACGTTGAGCTAAGGTTATCATAATTAAACTAGCCTAACCGAATAAATAACAAGATTTTTGAAATAATTAAATTGAACTTAAAACAAGATAATTAATACTCCAAAATTGGAAGAAGATGAATGCTAAATAGACCAAAATTGAAGATAGTTAAAACTTTTTTTTTTTTTTTTTTTTTAGTAATAGTTAAAGCTAAGTTGAAAATTGAGGGGAAAAAATCATTCTCATTATTCCAAATTTTCAACATTGTTTCATGCAAAATACCTTGTGCTCTATTGATGAATATAGAGTGACAATATAATGTGATGATCATAAAATGTCATCTATACCTTCATATAGTATATTTTTTTTATTGAGGGTAGTTTAAGGTAAGGTCTAGGCTTACGGGTAGGCTCAAGTTCAATGACACATTTGGAGTCGACTTCTCTCGAAAAAGAAAGATGAAGCTTTGAATCTTGGATTGACCTAGCTGACATTGTCGATATATTGCACACTTCGCAAGCAAATATTAGATATCTGAGTCTATGAATAGTCGCATTCCTCTGCATCAAAGGAAGCCTTCGTTCACTTCTTCACCACATCTTACGTCTTCCCCATCTTCCAATTTGTTATCATTGTTTTGCCAAAGACTCCGATGATGGTTAAGTACTCACTAGAGAGGAGGAGATATGGAGAAGGGAAAATAAACCACATTAGTCTAAATGATTAAAATATTAATAAATAATTCTCTTTTTTTTTTTCAATTTAACTCGAGGACAATTTATAATTATTTATTCAAATCTCATATACCAAAGAAAATTTAAAAACTTTTATAATTATATTTTATAAGGGATATTTACAAATATAGCGATCATATCATAAAATATTTGTAGATATGGACACAATATAAAAAAATTATAAATATATATGGTAAAATTTAAATCTAATTCTCGAAGTTCATTAGGGATAAACCATATCTTTTTATATTTCATGAATTTTTTTATAATATAATGAAAATATCGATTCAACCCTGATTGATGGCTAATCCATATAAATAAATACAATGTACTAATAATGTATGAAGTAAGAAGAAAATTATTGACCTTTGACCAACTTTAAAATAAAAATATAAAAATAAAAAGCCTTTTGACGGCGTCGTTTGGCAAATCGACCTAAAATATGCTTGGAATCTCATCGATAACCTTTTCTTTAAGTTGAAGTTTTGAATTCCACCCCACTAGTTGCACTTATAATCTTAAAGAAAAAAAATTAATAATTTAAATTTATATATTTTAAAATAATGATTTTTTTTACATAGTTTAGATTGAAATAAACAGTTTTGTTGACACGTCTCTTAGTGAAAATTAATTATATATTGTATTAGAAAAGTAGGTGAACCTAATAAACAAATTATATTTATAAACTATATTTTACTTTGAAATACAAATAGGTTAAAAATATTTAATTATATTTTAATATTCTATAATTTACCGTGTTTCAAATACATTTTCAAAATATAAATCATTTTGGAAAAAAAATTAGTGTGTTTGTTTGACAACTGAAAATGTATTTCAAACGGTTTTTATGAAAATAGTTTTAAAAAATTAATTTTTAAAAAACATTTTTTTCTTAAGTGTATAAACTCATTTATTTCATAATTAGTTTAGAGAAATTATTATAAATAACAATTTTTATCAAATATTTTGTCAAATATTTTTGTCGAATTTAAAAAAAAAATCTCGTTTAGATATTTATATCGTAAAAAAATCACATGACATAGATAAAATTGACACAATTTTTTTACCTTAACATTCAAATTATTACATAAACGAAAGTACAAAGATCGTGTTAAATCATTATAAAATAAAATCTAGAGACTAAATTGTTCCATCAAATCAACATGCCACTTTCAATGTGGAATATGATAGATTTGCAATTCAACCTCTAACTTTGTAAATAAACATACAAATAAATAAACAAATATCAATCATATATTTGAGTTAAACTAAAAAACAATTTTTTTTTAGAAAAAAAAAAGTTGTTGAAATGTCTAAAACATAGTCCAAAGGTGGTGGACCAAGTCATAGGGAAATAAATTAATTAGGAGAGCCAATATTAAATATTGTTTTTATTGTTTTTTTAATTAAATTGTTGAATCTTGATTATCTTTTATTTAATTAATTGTCAACGTTGTGTACAACCCTCCACCCCAACATTAAGCCCTTTAATTAAATACCGCAATTAATTAAATACTAAATCATCACCCTCACGTTATTGGATACTTTATTTTTAATTTGTATTATTTGTCCCAAAATCTTTTATTATTATTATTGTTATTATTATTATTATTATTATTATTATTATTATTATTATTATTATTGTTAATTTCCACCCAAAATATTTGACTAAGTCGCATTTAATAATTAATCTTTCACGAGATACGTAAATAAATCATATTTTGTTGTGCAAGGGTGTCTCTTAGATGTAATTATACATATTTTTAAATGCAACATGTAATTAGTTCCTTAATTTATAATTAACACTTGAATCGTTAGTTTAAGATTCCACACGATTTTACATGTTATAATATTCTTTATTAGTTACAAATAAAATAATAATCATGTTATTACTGCTTAATTACAGTTTTTAGATAAATATTCTTTAAAATATCCTTATGGACCTTATATTTTAAAATTTGTTCAGTTTTAATCTAGGTACATTCAATTCTAATTACCGAAGAGAGAATTTGAATCTAACACGTTCGCTAAATTAAAGATTTGTTTTAATAACAGCAAAGAAAAATCCTATTTCACTTACTTATTTCGTAGCCCACTTTTTTTTTTATTATTATTTTTTTAATTTTGCATTAGTCTATTAAATTAATGCAAACAACATGGTTGAAATCGATCGTGACTAATTAGACGTACATACCCGAGTAAAGTTAGAGAGAGAAAAAATAGGAAGAGTTTATATTATGATAAATTATTTTATTTTTAAAAGTAATTTAATTTTAATTTATACAATTTTGAATTTTGGTTAGTTTAACTCAACGTGGAAAACATTAAATTATTAGAATATCACATTTGTATATTCTTAATGGTCTCCTTTTCTTCTCCCAAAAAATAAAAAAAAAATATAATTGTTTTTAATTCATACCAAAAATTTCAAATTGTATTAATTAAAAAAATGTAGTAATTTTTTATTTAAAAATTTCTCATTCCAATTTGAGATAAGTAGACTAGAAACAATTTAATATTTTTATTATAAAGGTTGGTGAAAAGATTAAAAAATGTCGTCGAAATTTGAAGAAAGTAAGGGTATAAAAGTAATCTTACTCTTATGCTATCACCATATTCATACACAAAGGGAATCCAAAAACAAGTTTTTGAAAAATGGACCAATTTTGAGAAATGAAAACTGAAATTGTCCATATTTGTCAATTTTCAATAAATTGTTTAGGTTAAAAGCCAAGAAGGAAAAAATAATAAGTCTTAACTATTTCAACTCAAGTCTATGTCTTCAATTTTGAAAATTTAAATTTATGTATTAGGAATATTTTAAAAATAAATAAATAATAAATTCTAAATTTTTAAATTTGTGTCTTATAGGTGCCCATAAAATTTCGTATCTAAAGAATTATAAACGTTTAATTTTGTATTTAATAGGTTATTAACAACCAATTTAACATTTTTTTAAAAAAAATTGAGCATATTTGATAGAAGGTTGCGAGCTTGAAGTCTTGAATGATAAAATTTTAAAATCGAAAATTATTATAAACGACAAACAGTTGAAAATATTTATAAAATAATAGCAAAAATTTGATATATTTTGTAAATATTTTGATTTATATTTTATATTTGATCAATTAATAAATATTGAATATATTAAGTATTTATGAGACACATAATTAAAATTTTACGGACATATTTATTAGACATATAATAGACAAAATTTATTATAAATATCTTTTCTTTAAAAAAAATTATTATAAATATTTTATCTATTGGAAGCCCGCAATAATTATTAATCACATAAGCACATGAAACACGGCGTAAACATTAAATAATATATTTGTAATAAATTACGAAAATAACTCGATGACGGAAATAATAAATTACAAAATTTTAATCATATGAAATTTAATTGATACAGTCAATCGAGAAATGTCACACTTGGGTACATTTTTATTTGACTGTCACACTTGGGTACATTTTTATTTTTACTTTATAATTTTTTTAAGAGAATAATTTATTTTAGTTCTATGCACCACTACATTAGCACGTGCGAGTGGACAAATTTCCACCGCAAGATGTTGTATTATATATTGGAATATTTTTAAATATAGCAAAATAAACTAAAATAATTACAATGTATAACAAAATTTTAGATTTATCACCGATAGTTTGTAAATATTTTCAACAGTTTTTTCATTTACAGTAATTTCAATTCTTCTTAAAAATTTTATGACATATCTTTGGAAAAAAAACATTGGGAGTTTTTTTTTTTTCCTTTTTAATGACAAAAATACATATTTTTAATATGTTTGTTTTGAACTATTTCTAGGAGTAAAGACATCTATTATTGATTCATTACAAATCAACGTAATATTTCTAATGATATGACAATGTCATTTTTATTTGTCTTAAATTGTTTTAAGAGTTAAGAGAATTGTTACGAAAATTTCAGACAAACATTTAATATTTTTATTTGTTTCATAGTATTTCATTTTTTAAAACTCTAATGTATTATTATTCGGTGAGATTTTGCTTTAGAGATGGCAATAAAAATATAGCATGTATAACCAAGACATTAATATTAATTAATCAATGCTATAAAATGTTAATTAATTATTAAAAATTAAATATATTATTTAAACTTCATAAATTTCAAGTAATAATTTATAATTAATATTTATATTATCTTAACAATTTGATGCCAACTTTTATTCTTAATTATTAATATTCTAATTAATTTATATATCAACCTATTAATTAATGTTAAGCGTAAATTATGACTACAGTAATTGTTGTCATACATTTAATTAAGTAATTATTTAATTTTGATTTTTATCTACAAATTTGTAAATAAATACATATATTTAACTTCTTTCAAATATTAATTATCTTACTTGTCCAAACAGATTTATTAATTATCTGAGATATTTCATATATATCCATTAAACAATATTTGCAATCTAAATGAACTCTAAAACGGTCCTAAAAAATCAACATGTGTGTCTTTCATAATGTTTTGTTCTCATTTTCACACTTCTCGGAAAAGTTCGTTGCATCTCTTGCGACCTGACAAACACGTCATCCTTACTTGTTTTGAACCCAACAAAAACGACTCAAGTTAAACACACTTAACTTTAAAATTCAAATGTAATAATAACTATCCAATCATTTTAATCCTTTCTTAAGCATAATTTCATACGCTCAAGATCAATCTCATTTTTACGCAATTTCAATTCATTCGTGTTCCCCTCCTAAACTCCGATATTACATAAAATGTCATGTCAATAATGACACTTTAAGTTTTATTTTTTTAAAAAAATTGAACGATTACAAAGATACATTTTATTTTAAACTTGGAGGATAAAGATATCTATTATGAAATTTGAAACTAAACGAAACGTATTTGAACAAAAAAGAGAAAGGATTGAGATTTGCTCTAAAACTCGTAACAAAATCCATTGATTACATTTGAATTGAATGGCCTTAGTCATCAAATGTAACCAAAACAAAAATAATTGCAAATTGGATTTTATTTGTTTTGTTTATACGTTTCTTTGAACATTACGAAAAATTCCAACAATTTTGATGAGCATAAAGCCAAATGACGTCTATTTACCTAACATTTAATTTCTTTTTTTATCCAAAATTCTTCATCCCATAAAATTGGCAAACCCTATATTTAGCCACTTAGTCAAATGCAAAATAACGATAATAATAAAATTAATACTTAGATTTATTATTATTTTACGAAAACCCCATAATGTGTTAGATTTTCATAGTTGGTTAATAATTCATTTCACTAACGATCACTTAAATTGACTCTTTAAAGTATAGAGACCAAAATCAGACGAAACCTAAAATCTACCGACCAAAATGATATTTTATCCCTTTAAATTTTGACTTTTGTGCTAAAATTTAGTAACAAAAAATAGATATAGATAGTTCATGACCTAAAATTGTAATTTAAGTGATTTACTTGCCAAATAGCATTGGAAGCGACGTAACTAAAATCTCTTTCTTTATCAAGGAAACAAAGACTTAAAGTAGTATTTAGTGTGTTTGTTCGTTATCTCTCTCATGTTTCGTCGATATCAAAATATTTTAACGAACTCTTTTTTGTCTAAGACCTTAAAAGAGCATAAGTCTTTCCATCTTACTACTTCCTACTCGAATGATTTTCGACGCTTTATGTCTCGTGATGTAGTCTTAAAAAATGGAGTAATTCGAAAAAGATGATAAATTGAAGGGGAAAAAAACTATTAAAATAAATAAATTACAATTATGTTCCCGCCCCAAACATGAGAATCACGTGCTAATGGTTGTGAGCTAACTAACAGATGTAACAGCGAGCACGTGCGTTCATCACCTCTTCAACGTTCTTGGGTTCTTACCATTTTCTCCTTCTCTATATAAAATCCCATTCCCATTTCTCAACTTCCAGTGTTCAATTTCCCGTTAATCCCACCACCGCCGGATTCTCATCCAGCACTCTCCGTTCAGGTCTGTTCTCTCTTCTTCTTCATCTTCTTCTTCTTCTTCTTCAACTACTCATCATTCTACATTCAGAAGCTTCTCTTCTTCACGTTTTCTCGATCTGTTTCTCACTTCTCTTCGATTTCAGTTCCTCTTTCCCTCTCTTACATTACCTTCCTTTCTCTCGTTTTTACTCATAATCTTCTAACCACCGCGTTTTCCGATCTCTTTACACCTTAATTTCTGTATTTGAAGAGTTTTTTTTTTAGATTTGAAGGTCGTGTTTCTCTGCATTTGATTTGTTGATCTGCTGGATTTGGTAGTCGTTTGTGTTTTTTGAGGCATTGAGCTTGTTGATACGTTTGGTCAATTTGTGAGGGTTTAACTCTGTTGTTTTTTGCTTTGGAATTTGAATTTTTAGTAGATTTGTTTGTGGTATGTAGTTGTTTGGATGTCTTTAATTTATTGTCTCGGTAGATCATAATGTGATTCGTTGGATTTCTTTCTGTTTTCGGTGATAGATTTGTTGAGTTATGTATGGATTGAATGTAGAACTGTTTAATTCTGTAGACGTTAGTGTTTTTTTTTTTTTTTAATTATTTCGCTTTCTCTACTTGTCAACTTTAGATCGATTTGGTGTTTGAACAGGTGTATTTAATTCGCAAAGGGCTTTTAGTCGAAATATAATTAAACGGAAGAATTATTATGTAATTAGCTAATTGGATTTTAGATAATCGGAATTTGTGGTGATGGAAGATGTATGGTCGAGGAAGTTCATTTTATCTTGTGTCTTGGTAACTGTGTTCACTGAATCATGTGTGGACAAACTTAAAACCTAATTTCTTTTGTTGTAAGTTCATTTAAGTCTTTGCTTTTTGTGGGAAAAAAGTTATGCATAAAGAACTTGTGAAAAAGGTATGACGAAAGATTGTTCCTCTCCTCAGGTTCCTTTGACGGTCACCATGGCTACTGGACAAATATTTTCTCGTACGACCCAAGCACTGTTCTATAACTACAAGCAACTACCCATCCAGCGGATGCTTGACTTTGACTTCCTTTGCGGTATGTTACATTTCTTATAGTTTCCTCTTTTTGTATATGTTATCTTCTGTTTTGAGCACCATATCAATAGTACAGAACTAAAATGTCCGAGTGTTTGGAATTATTTATCGTTTTTGTTCAATATAGATTGTGGTTATCTGCACAATTAACTTTTCCTTTTTGACTTGTTACTCAGGTAGAGAAACACCATCAGTTGCGGGAATCATCAATCCAGGTGCTGAAGGATTTCAGAAACTCTTTTTTGGTCAAGAGGAAATTGCCATCCCTGTGCATTCTACGTGCGTAATCAACTTACACATTCTCTTCTATTAACTGTGTTTTTTCACATCTCACCATAATTTCCATCTAATTCTAGATATGATTCTGTAGCCATTGATCAATGACTTTTTTGCTGGCTTTTAGTTCCAGAAGCCGCTTATATAGTTTGTTATTCCTCCAACTTGTGTTTTTTTACCATACCATGACATAACATTAGCTTGAAATTCAACAAATAGTCTAAAGTGGTAGTCTTATTAATCTTCTTAAATTGAATTAAGCATCATTGACCAGCATTACTTCTTTTATTTATTTATTTTAACAATTTCTCATGTATAGAACTTGTCTAGAATAGATTGATTGACTTTGGCTTTCTGTTTGGTACATTTTCAGGATTGAAGCAGCTTGTGCAGCACATCCCACAGCCGATGTCTTCATCAACTTTGCATCCTTCAGAAGGTTGGTGTTCATTGTTGTAACTTTATTATGAGAGACATTGAGTTTTCTGTTTCCACTCATAACTAGTTTGTGCTCCATGTGTGCAGTGCTGCTGCATCATCATTGTCTGCCTTGAAACAGCCTACCATCAGAGTTATAGCTATCATAGCTGAAGGTGTTCCAGAGTCAGACACCAAACAGTTGATTGCATATGCACGGGCTAACAATAAGGTAAAAACAGATTTTATGCTTTTGGTAAAATGGAGCTTTTAGCGTCAGTAACACACAGAAATACATACTCGAGTGCACATACATGCACCAAATGACAAGTGAACTGAAACAACATAAATAGAATAAAAATTTACAAATCATAGGGCCTATTAATGAAGTGGGACCTTTTTATCCAAATGCAGGTTGTTATAGGACCAGCTACTGTTGGTGGTATTCAAGCTGGAGCATTTAAGATTGGTGACACTGCTGGAACAATTGACAATATAGTACAGTGCAAGCTATACAGGCCTGGATCTGTGGGCTTTGTCTCCAAATCAGTATGTGACTGTTGCTGAACTCTTTGTGGAGTCTTTTCCTTACTTTTTTTCAGTGACTTAGTTGTTCAAGTCTACCAAAATTGTCCACTTATGATGGAAAAGATTGTTTAATAGATTTATCATGCACCAGTAATTTGTGTTTTTTGGCACATATCATCAATTTGTATGTTTGCTTGTTGAATAAAGAAATGTGAAACCTCGTTGCCACACTCTAAAGTAAGTGATTACTGAGAAATGATACAAATATGACAATGTTTTATAATTTCACAGGGTGGAATGTCTAATGAGATGTACAACACTATTGCCCGTGTTACAGATGGAATTTATGAAGGTAAACTTCCTAGCTTTTCACTGATCTTAGTCTAGGCAGTTTTGAAATATTCAATTTGATTCACATTCTTTAATTGCATAGGTATTGCAATTGGAGGTGATGTGTTTCCAGGTTCCACTCTTTCGGACCATATTTTGCGGTTTAACAACATCCCACAGGTATTGTGATTGACATCTTTGTGTTGTTTATTGCCTTTCGCTTTATTTCTAGGCAGAATTCCTCCATTTACATTTACTTGTTGCCTCCGTATCACGGATGGCTGTGATGATAACACTCAAGGATCATTTCCACCCTTCACAAACACACAAATGCTTGTAAAAATAAAATAATTGGCTTAAACTGAAGTACTTGCCTCCATAATTGTGGATGGCCGCGATGATATCACTTCAATGAAGTTATTGACAAATTGGCTTCTTTGAGTACTCTGCTCTATGCATTTAACATGTTTTTATTTTTGCTATTTCTTAGGTTAAGATGATGGTTGTACTAGGAGAACTTGGTGGTAGGGATGAGTATTCTTTAGTTGAAGCCATGAAACAAGGAAAAGTTAACAAGCCAGTGGTTGCCTGGGTTAGCGGTACTTGTGCAACACTATTTAAATCCGAAGTTCAATTTGGGCATGCTGTAAGTTTACAATGGAAATAGACTCGTCCTGCTTCTGTGATAGGATTTGCAGACACGTTATTTACTCCTTGACCTTCCCTGACATCGACTATAGGGAGCAAAAAGTGGTGGTGAGTTGGAGTCTGCACAAGCCAAAAACCAAGCTTTAAGGGATGCTGGAGCAATCGTTCCAACTTCGTATGAAGCCCTTGAAGATGCAATTAAGGAAACATTTGGAAAATTGGTAATTCGGTATTTTATACTTTATTATCCAATTCTTCGCAGGGAGAGAGATGATGGTCATTAAAATTTATCAGCGACTACCAGATAATTTTATTTTTCCATCTGATTTATGCCTAGGTCGAAGAAGGGAAAATTACTCCAGTAAAGGAAGTGAAGCCCCCGCAAATTCCTGAAGATCTTAACTCAGCAATTAAGAGTGGGAAAGTTCGGGCACCAACCCATATTATTTCCACAATTTCTGATGACAGAGGTTTGTTTTTTAACCTAGTAACAAAATTTTCTTTCAGTGCCTTTTAGGCTTTAAGGGCAGTAAATAAGTTATGGTCGGTTTTTGAAACAAAATAGGTGAGGAGCCTAGCTATGCTGGAATTCCAATGTCTTCCATTGTGGAGCAAGGTTATGGTGTTGGGGATGTTATCTCACTACTATGGTTCAAGCGCAGCCTTCCTCGATACTGTACACATTTTATTGAGGTAAGTAGCTCACAGCATGGAACTGAGGATTATGGTGGGGGGGGGGGGGGGGGGGGGGGGGGGGGGGGGGGGGGGGGGGGGGGGGGGGGGGGGGGGGGGGGGGGGGG
>JBBPDJ010000003.1:14636038-14672680 GCA_037974625.1 Cucumis cinereus
CAGGGGAAAGGGAGCTTTGCAACTCAACTTAGAAGGAAGAAGTTGGAAGATCCCCCCCCCCCCCCCCCCAAAAAAAAAAAAAAAGAAAGAAAGAAAGAAAGTAAGGTTTGTCTAGAATTTACAGATATTAGATAAACATGGAGTTTCTATCTCAAAATCAAATTGCTCTAATTGGCAATAAGAGTATCTTATAAAGAGTGTGAGGTTTGACAAGTTTTGTTTTCTTTTCAGATATGCATCATGCTCTGTGCTGACCATGGTCCTTGTGTATCCGGAGCACACAACACCATAGTAACAGCTAGGGCTGGAAAAGACCTTGTGTCCAGCCTTGTCTCAGGTTGTAATTCAACTTATTTGTACAAGTATGTTATGTGGTCTGTATTTGATTTGCCTAATCAAAGACTATGCCTTCTGAAACAGGTTTGCTTACGATTGGCCCTCGATTTGGTGGTGCCATTGACGACGCTGCTCGGTATTTTAAGGATGCATATGACAGAGTAAGATTTGTTCATTGCTGAAACTTAAAATAAGTTGGTGCTTCCTGAATCGTTTTTCTCTAAAACTTTATTTGACTTCCTGACTTTTTCAGAACCTTACACCTTACGAATTTGTCGAAAGCATGAAAAAGAAAGGGATTCGTGTGCCTGGAATTGGCCACAGGTATAAGGACGATAGTCTCTTTACAAGTTACAACGTTTTACGTTGTTCTCAGTTTGGATTTTCTTATTGGTTATTCAAGTGGTTAATCGATGGTTTGACTTTGTGGAATAAGGATCAAGAGAGGCGACAACCGAGATAAGAGAGTGGAGCTACTGCAGCGGTTTGCTCGAACGCATTTCCCATCTGTGAAGTACATGGAGTATGCTGTGCAAGTTGAAACCTACACTCTCTCAAAGGCAAACAACTTGGTTCTTAATGTAGATGGTGCAATTGGGTCCCTTTTCTTGGATCTTCTTGCTGGTAGTGGAATGTTCAGCAAACAAGAGATCGATGAGATTGTCGAGATCGGGTATTTGAACGGGCTGTTCGTGCTGGCTCGATCTATTGGTCTGATTGGGTGAGTATGAAATACGCTAATAACCATTATTGTCGAAGTGTCGGGCACGGACATAGTATGCAAACATAAAGTATTGTATTTGTTAGTTTTAGAAGTTTTAATTATTGTTAATTAGATATTTGACGTAATTAACTTATTGTAATTGAAATTTGCAGACACACGTTTGATCAGAAGAGACTGAAACAACCACTTTACCGTCATCCTTGGGAAGATGTTCTCTACACCAAATGATGAAATGAGAAATAGACAGAGTGACAAATATCAATCCCAAGAAGTATGTTTCTTTGCAATATTATATTATATTATATTATATTATATTATTGGTGCTTCTATAATTTGGTGTTATATCTCTTTTTCTTCTTACCTTTAGAAGACCAACTGTTTGTAAGGCCTTAGTTAAACTTCATATTTCTTTCAGGTTGTCTAGTTCATAAAAGGAAAAATTGTAGTTCATTTTTTAAATAAAACCAAAAAAAAAAAAATGTGTCAATCAATAACTATTCCACTTTTTTTTTTTACATATATTTTTTTTGGTTTAGATGATAAAAAATATTCCTAAAATGTTTCATTTTAATTCTGGAAGTTTGAAGTTGAACGGTAAAAGCTTGCAAATTTTAAAAGGAAACACTTTCATTCTAAAACAATTTTAAAATGAAAGTCTTGAATCTATGGTGGTCACTTATCTATAAATTAATTTTTTAAAAGTTTTCTGGACACTCAAATATTGTAGTGTCAGGCGAGTTGTTTCGTTAGATTAGTCGATGTGCACGTAAGTTGGTTTGAATACTCATGGATATAAAAAAAATTAAAGTCTTGAAAAATTAGAATATAATTGAAAGACCAATCCCGTAGTTCATAAATACATTTGATTAGTAAGGGTCCCATTTGATAATTTTTTTTAATTAAACTCATAAACACTTTTACTCACAAATTTCTATCTTCTTTTGTTCGGCTTCTGTTTCTACTGGTTTTGGAAAAAGAAAAAAAAAGGCAGAAAAGGAGAAAAAAAAACCTTTCGAAACTTGTTTTGTTTTTATATTTTGGTTTTAAGAATTAAGATGTTTTTAAAAAAATGGCGAAAATCACAATAGAACAATTTGAAGAAAACGTAATCATTGTGAAACAAAAACTTAATAACAAAATTCATAGTCAAACAAGAAAAATTCATCCCTTAAAAATGAGTGAATGCTCTTACCGAACAAAGGCTAAGTTTACGATTACAACCTAATAGTACTAATTTAAGCATAATAAATCTAAATTAACAAGTAAACAAATATTAAACTCAAATATCCCAACTATGGGTATTAATATTTAAATAATGTTGACAGAATGCGAGCATGAATTTGAGTGCACTTTTTTTTTTTTTTTTTAATTTAAAAGTACAATATTGAGATGTGAGTTGGAGAGTGGTTGTTTTTGGTAAATTTGATATGGCAAATTGGAAGGTTGAGAGTAGGAAATTGATGGCATTTATATCCCAAGCTGATTGCTCAAAAGTGGAAACTTTGGGAAATTAATAAAGGTTGTTTGGCTGTATATGTTTTTTATTTATTTATTAATTATATTTATTTATTTATTTATTTATTTATTTATTTATTATATTTATTTATATTTAATTCCAAGGAAGAAAAAGAGGGGCATCACCATCCACAATTAAAACCCAAACTACGTACAATTCTAACTTTACAACTCTATTATAAAACTAACGAATTTGATTGGACTTTTTCCACTTTCTCTCTCTCTCTCTCTCTCTCACTATTGATGTCACGTATAAGCAATTTGCCAAAATGAATATATAATAATAATAATAAAGTGAAAATAACATTTTAGCTTTTTTATAAAACATTGGGTTCCGTTCTATTTTAGTCTCTATTAGTATTTTCAATTGTATAATTTTAGTTTTTATACATCAAATGAATTGTCAATTCAATTCATGTACTTTAATGAATCCTAAATTAGTTTTTCTGTTATAAAATCGACAGATAAATAAAAAAAAAATGTAGACGGTAAAAAATGACAAAAGATATAGGTGGTTCATCAATCGTGTGTTAGTTATGACCACTGGTAGAGAGAATAATTTATTATTATAGAGAGATGTAATGTAATACAAATTGTAAAGGTGCCTTCGAAGGGTAATATATAACATGCCTCAATAAATCATAGATTCAGATTCATAAACAACGTATGAATGAATACAAATTAGGTTTGGAGTCATTACTCTCGAGCTTCCACTAGGGCATGTGATACGAAAACCCCAGCAATTGAAATTAAGAACTTTCTTGAATATGAAAACTCACAATTTTCAATCACTAAAAATCGAAATCTATTCGATTTCAACCTTAGGGATTGGGTTAGACACGGATTGCTTTAAGATCAAATATCTTGAAAATAGAACATGTTCCTTGTCTCATAATTCAAATACTCCGCAAATAGGATGATCAATCTACTTGAATATTCTTAACATGCAACTCAACACGAGCCAAATTCTAGAGGCTCATTAACTTGAAAGAGAAAGCACTAAGTTGAATTCAATTCTTCATGAAACTTAGTCTCCAAAACAACATGAAGGCAAGACTTTAAATATTTTTTCAATAAAAACTCTAATGCATCATATAAAAGGATAAAAATTGGAAAGTTACTAAAATTACATCAAAATTATTAAATAAAATTTAAATAATAATTTGATTTTGGTCCGTTCATATCACCACGACACCCTTAATCCCTAACTCGTTACACTTGATCATTTTGACAAATGCAAGACATCCCAACTCTTTAAACGTGAATTTTTATTGAAATGAGTTAAATAATAATAATAATAAATAAATAAATAAATAAATAAATAAGGATATTTGTGGGGGTGCTATGTCTTTGTTTGCAAGTTGCAAAAATTGGAATGCGGTGCACGCCCTTTTGAGTCATGTTTTGGACGCAACCTATGTTCTACTCTCAAATCAACAAATCAAACTTCCATATTTACCCTTTTTCCAACCCTCAAAAATTCCCCAAAATCCTTCTTTTTGGTCTTTTTAAAACAATTTAAATTTGCTTACATTTAATTTGGTCAACTTTACCAAAATTTAAAATATATCTAATAAGTCTCATAAATTGGTCGTTGGAATAAACATAGTTCAACTGACATAATATTTGCGTTGTCAACTTTAAAAATAGATTTGAATTCCTCACCCCTATATTATAGATTTTAACTGTGTGTCTATTATATTTTTTTAACTTCAAAAAACTAAATCATCGACCTATTCAATATTTTTCGACAATTAAGTTACTGTGCCTGAAAGTAAATTTTTTTCGTTCTATAAAGTTAAAAATGAATTAGTTAGTTAAAAAAAAAACAAATATGTAAAGTATTTATTAGATAAGAGCAATTGCAAGTATAGTAATCATATACAAAGTATTAGTAAATATAACACAATGTAAAATAAATTGTACATATAGTAAAATTTAGATTCAAGTTTCATAGTATATTAGTGATAGATCATATCACTATTAAAAGTCTATCAGTGGTAGAGTTTATCATTAATAAATTGTGATATTTTTATAATTTTTTATAAAAATATCACTATACGCTTAATTATTAACCTTAAAAGTACTACCTGACTGGAATTAAATACAAATTTAAAAGTTACTAACTCATTAGTTATTAGGCCCCTTTTTAAGTTTTTTAGATTTATTAAATACAAACACGAAAGTTTGTAGACTCGTTGACTTTGAAAGTTTATAGGCGTTTTTTACATAAAGTTTAAATTTTGTTCTTTAAAGTTTCAACACAAATTAGTCAAATATTTAAAATTGACAAAATATTTACACTTCGTAGCAAAATTGTGTTTAGTGAGTTTTTACCTGTAAATATTTTGTTTTTTTATATATATTATTATTATTGAAAAAAACCCACATATATATACTTGATTTATTGTTCATTTCCATTTGGAGCGTAACCATTTTTTTAAGGATAATGAAGTTAATATCTTTATATCATGTAACATAATTAACAAAAATAAAAGAAAATTTTAAAACAAATTATATGTCAAACGACACAAATTTATTTAGATGATTGTGCGGGCTGCACAAATATAGGTATTGTCTATCGAGCACCCAAGTTTTTTTTTAAAATTGTTTTAATTCAAGTAAAAATGTTAAGGTTTTATATTAAATTACATATGGACATTATGGTCATTTACTTTAATATTGATTTAAGTGTCACACATTATCCTTGGGTCGTTTAGTTTCACCATATATTATTGAGTAATAATTTGTTTGAAATTTGGAACTTGTGTACAAATTCCAATTTAAAATTCAAATAATATTCCTAAAAAAAAAAATCAAATTTCACTACTAAACTAATAAAATTATATCAAATTTGATTATAAACTTTTTATATCATCAAGTTGTTTTTATTTATTAATTTAATAATAATTATTTTTTGAATGAGTCTAAGTCTGCATTTCAAGGTTAGACAAAGTGGCAATATTAACTTCAAATTTAGAATATATTTTCATATAATTTAACAGCGAATCATTAGAAGTCAAATACACGACGTGAATTGTAACAGTCAACTAATTTCAAAATCTAATTTAATGATATTACATATGTATGAGTGAAGATCGATGTAACACGTGAAATCTTGATCACCAGTAATCATCGTATATTGTAAAAACACACACATATATATATATGTATATATATATATATATATGTATATTGGGGGTTGGAGAGAGAAGAGAGGGTTGAAATTTGGTAAAAACAAAGTATAAGAAGAGTTGAAAAGAGGATGATGCTTCTTTAAGACCCATAATCATCAAAGGATAAGTATTGTCTTTATAAAGAAGCAAACTCTACCTTTTTCTTTTCTCTTCTTTTACACATATTCCTCTCTTAAATCCTTTCATATACCCCTTTTTTTTTAATAATAATAATAATAATAATAATAATAATAATAATAAAAATAAGCTTAAACTCTTTTTTTTATAAAAAAAAATCTAAAATTCCATCAAAATAACAGGAAAAACACTCGACAATTCTTTCTAAAGTCAACATATGCAAAGAGAGGATGGGGAGGAGATAAAGAATCGTTTAATTTTTATTTAAAAGAAACTGCTATTATCTATTTGATTATCACACCCGTGTTTGGTTTACATCAATTTTCGTATTTAAAGAAGTTTTGTCTCCATGTAGAAGTTATGTAATAACGATATTAAAAACAAAGTTATAGTGACTTTGACGTTAAGAATGAATCAAAAAGTGGTTTTACGTAAAGTACCAAATAATTAAAAATGTAAGATTTTTTTTCCATACTAATTTTTTACTCTTACCAACGGAATTTCAAACGAAACCTAACTTAACCTAACTTTTTAATTATCGAATTTCGTACTTATCAAAAGAGAAGTACGATTTTAGAAACATACAAATCTTCCATATGACTTTCTAATCAAATAATTGCCCTCATCCAAATAATATTAATTATAAATAAATAAAATAAGTTATCTAACTTAAACTTTAATTATTCAACTCATTTAAGAAAAAACTCATAATTAAAAAGTCAATGGGCATTAATTGGGCACACAATGGATGAACCAATAGCAATTTAAACAAACGGATTTTTGACTCATAAAATCCCATCCAAATTAAAATAAAAATACTTTATCATAAAGGTATATGATATATATTAATATTAAAATTTTAAATTCAATAAAAAATTTAATTTAGTATTTACTTTTAATAAATGCAAATTTTCTAAAGTCGAAATAGATTTCATTTTATTAAAAAGAGTTTAGTTCAAAAGTGATCGTTATGAAGTTTTATTCTAGGGGTGGACGATTATTCAATCTTTCATTCCTACCACTTTGTGCTAAAAAAAATTGATTTTGTATTCTTAAAAATTTTAAAAGTGAAAAAAGTGATTTCAAAAACACTTTTAAATATGCTTGTAAATAGATTTGAACAATACAACCGATGATTACTAATACACTCGTAAACCCGTATTTATTAGAAAACAAAGTAGTGGAAGTCGCCCACAATTGAAGGGATGTTTTATTTTGATATAATATATATATATATATATATTATTTTTTAGAGAGAGAGAGAAAAAAAAAGAAAAAGAAAAAAACTTTTACGGAAATTCCGACCGGAGAAGTTCCCGCCGTAATAAAAATGTAAAGTGAAAAATTGGAGGTGTGTGATTGGCCACGATACTACACTCCCAATTGTCGCGTTTTTCTCCTATTTAACATTTTTCTTTTTTTCTAATAAATAAAAATAATAATAATAATAAATAAATAAATAAATAAAATAACATTTTTTTTAGATTCAGATGATAACGATAAGATAGAAAAACAAAACCGCCCAAATTGAACGAATAAGAGTTTGAGAAAAAAAAAAGAAAAAAAGAAAAATACTAACAACATTTATTAAACCTACCTCCCAAAAATAAAAAAATCCATTTCTATTTATATATTAATTTGGAGTAAAATTAAATTAATTTTAGTTATTAGAAAAGAAAAAAAAAAAAAAAAAGGCGGAGGTCTGTAGGAAGGCTAAAAGTAAGAGGGTGAGAAGGTTCTTGACCCATCAAGAGGAAAAACCCTTTCATTCTCTATCAAAAATTTCAGTCTCAAGCGATTGACTCTGCTCAACAACAACTGGGTTTCGATTGGATTGGGTTTTATTCTATTGGGTTGGTTGTTTTTCCTCTTAAGATTATGATTTATCTATCTCTGAGTTCCAACAGAATTTCTTGATTTTGATGCTTTTTTGGTTTCTTTTTCTTTTTCTTTTTTGGGTACAGATTGAAATCTTTCATTCATCTCTGTGTGTATTGATTTGATGGTCATTTTTGAAGAGGGAAGAGATTTGAGAGATCAGAGGTAGATTGAAGGAAGGGGAAGAGAGGGGAAAGAGTTTGAGAGTAGAGAGCTTGATTGGGAAAACAGAGCATTGTTTCTTCTTCTTTTTTTACTTTGTGTGTGTGTATTTTGTTTCTTTTTTCTTCTGGTTTTTGTTTTTAAAGATTACGGCAGTGGGAGTGTTGAATATTGATCCGTTGTTGTTGGTTTTTATGGGAACTCCACCAGCAGAGGAGCTTCTGAGGAAGATCCAAGAGCTGGAGGAGGGTCAAGCGCATCTCAAGAAAGAGATGTCCAAACTTCTTCTCTCGGGAACTGCCGCCGATTCCAACTCCGACCACCAAATCCACCATCACCATCATCACCATCAACGTTCTCAATCCATATCACCTCAACGTTCTAGATTTGCTACCACTCGTAGAAGAGGTGGCGCCGCCGGAGGTTTCGACGGCGCTGCTGCAGCCTGGAAAAGAGGCTCTTCCTCGTTTCGACATTCTTCTCCTCTTCAGAGAGAGAGTAGTACTCGCGACCCTATGAATGCTGCCGCCGCCGCAGACGGCGGCGGTGGCTGCTCTGGCGGCTCTGGCCCCGCCGCTGTGAATTTCACCAACAAACAGTATCTGAATATCTTACAGTCAATGGGACAGCCTGTTTATATTTTTGACCTTAATTATCGCATAATTTATTGGTACGCTGCCTGTTTATATTGTTTCAAGTTTTGGACTAGAACCCAGTTCGTAATTTTCTTTGGGATGTGACTTTTTTGAAATTTTAATCTTTGTAGGAACCGAGCTGCTGAAATTGTATATGGGTATTCTGCGGCGGAGGCTCTTGGTCAGGATGCCATTGAACTTCTAGTAGATCCTGAGGATTTCGCCATTGCAAATCATGTAATTCTTCGTGTAATGGCGGGTGAGAATTGGACGGGTCATTTGCCTGTAAAGAACAAGATGGGGCAAAAATTTGTAGTTGTTGCTACCAACACTCCATTCTACGATGATGGTGCGTTGGTTGGGATTATATGTGTATCCAGTGATTCTCGGCCATTTCAAGATTTGAAGATTCCTTTATCAGTAGGTTCTAAGCAGCAGGATGAAGATTCAAGCATGTTTCGATCACGAATACCGGTTTCGGTTAAGCTTGGTCTTGATCCTCAGCAGCCTCTTCAAGTGGCAATCGCTTCGAAGTTATCAAATTTGGTTAGTATTTTGGTTTCATTTCCCTATGATTTCTTTTGTAGTGTGTGTATCTTGATGGTTTGTAGCCTTGAAATAGGCATCAAAGGTAAGCAACAAAGTCAAGTCCAAAATTCGAGCCGGAGAAAACAGCTTAGATCGTGAAGGTGGAAGTGGAGATAGTTATCACTCTGATCATGGCTATCCAGATGCAGTTCTTTGTGATCATCGGGATGACGCAAATTCGAGCGGAGCTAGCACGCCTCGAGGAGATTCCATGGCTCATGGTGCATTTTCCCAGGTTGAAGAAAAGTTATCTGGGAGACTGGTGAGGGATTCTAGTGATGAGGGTAAGGGAAAACCTACCATCCAGAAGACTTTATCCTCAAAAGCAGAAGAATGGATTGCCAAGAAAGGCTTATCGTGGCCGTGGAAAGGGACCGAGCAGGAAGGAGGATCTGAAACAAGAGCAGCCCGTTTTGTTTGGCCTTGGGTACAAATTGATCAAGAAGCTGAACCAGCTAATCATAAGAGTTCATCTATATCTGGTAAACCAGAAATGCAGCAAAACGACGGTCATCGAGCAGTCAATAATGAGGCGTCGGGATCTTGGTCATCGATCAATATTAACAGCACTAGCAGTGTAAGTAGTTGTGGGAGTACCAGTAGTAGTGCTGTCAACAAGGTTGAATCGGACATGGACTGCTTGGATCATGAAATCTTGTGGGAAGACCTTACCATTGGGGAGCAAATAGGACAAGGTAAGTGATGGCCGTTGGAATGAATTGGCTTGTGTTTGCAACATTCAACATTTTGTTTCTGCTTTGCCATCTCATTTCTCATCTACTGTTGCATTACACGATCAACAAAATATAGCTGGAAATTCAGATTAATTTTTTTAACCTATTTTCACGATTCACCGCTATCCCTGATTCTAATTCTCCATCCGTCTAAACTTAAATAATTTTAGAACTCATGCGACTGTCTTTATGTTTCATTTAATACTCGTGAAAATCGATTTGATTTTTAATCCATGAATTGCTTTCATGTCTGCAGGTTCTTGTGGAACTGTCTATCATGCATTGTGGTATGGATCAGTATGTTCACTTATCCTTTCAATTGCTTCGATTATGCTGTTGTGCAACTAGGATTCTGAGATTTTTTAGTGCTTTTTTTTTTTGTCATTCTATAGGGTTTAGTACAAAACATAAAGAAACTGTTATAATATCTTTGTTTGAAAGATGATTTGAACTGTTCTTGCAGGATGTTGCCGTTAAAGTGTTCTCCAAACAAGAGTATTCAGATGATGTGATTCTCTCCTTCAAACAGGAGGTGTGTTTTCTTACTGTTTCTCTCTTTACTTCCATATTCATCAAAACTTTCTGCCAATAAAAGCTTGATTCTTAGAGCTAAATTCAACCTTTTACTTTTGTTTCTGAAGGTATCCCTGATGAAAAAGCTTAGACATCCCAATATTCTTCTCTTTATGGGAGTAGTAACTTCACCTCAGCGTCTCTGCATTGTCACAGAATTCCTTCCACGGTTTGTTCTTGACTACCACTTTTGGTTTAAATTATTTTGACTTATGCTTCAAAAAGAAGCATTGTTCATAGGCTGATTGACGTGTCTGGTACCTATAAAAAACAGTGGAAGTTTGTTTCGTTTACTACAGAGGAACACAGGCAAATTAGATTGGAGACGCCGTGTTCATATGGCTTTGGACATTGTGAGTTTTTCCATACATTTCACAATTTTCTGTTTTAGAAATGATGGTTCTGGATTCAAATTTCTCTTCTTTCCATATTGATAACATTCAACTAATTCTTGATCGTTCTTATGAATCTATAGTCATTTCATGCTTTTACATGTATTACTCTTTTAATAGGCACGAGGCATGAACTATCTTCACCATTGCAATCCACCCATTATTCACCGAGATTTGAAATCGTCGAACCTCTTAATCGATAGAAACTGGACCGTGAAGGTATGCCGTTGTTTCCTTGAATAAATATACATAATACAGTTACAATTTAGAGTCTTCTAATCTTTATTACTTTTGCAGGTTGGAGATTTTGGTCTATCTCGACTTAAGCATGAGACTTACCTAACAACTAAGACCGGAAAGGGCACGGTAAAGCCCAACATTTCCTTAATTGCTAGTTCCGTTGGCATTCAATTCTAGAATTTCTGCTTTGTGCTGCTGCAAACATTAAGTACTCAGTTCATTTTCCTTTATGTAGCCTCAATGGATGGCGCCCGAAGTTCTTCGTAACGAGCCCTCGGATGAGAAGTATGTTCTTTTCCTTCTAGCAAACATTAATACGTTTCAAACTTCATTCTATTCTGAATCGTGAAAACTCAAAGATCAATATGTGGATTATTGTTGCAATATACAGGTCTGACATATACAGTTTTGGAGTCATATTGTGGGAGCTTGCAACTGAGAAGATCCCTTGGGAAAATCTCAATTCAATGCAGGTACTAATTTCTTCAAGTTATATCAAAGAACGTACTTCCAATGCAAGAAACCAGCAAGTTTATTGTGTTTGTTCTTGTGCCAAACGCTGGCATTGCATATTTGACCATTTTCAGAATTGGTAGGTAATTGGTGCTGTTGGTTTCATGAACCAACGTCTTGAAATCCCCAAGGACGTGGATCCACAATGGACTTCAATTATTGAAGGCTGCTGGCACAGGTACATAGAGTCAGTTTTATTTATAGTTTTTTAGATAGATGGTTGTTGAATTTATTTAGGAGGTATTTGGTCCATTGAGGGAAGTAAATAAGTTTGGGGTGTAGTGTTGTAAGATAGAGTTCATCGTTAATTATGAAATTTAAATTAAGAGGAGAAAAATGGAGTTCCACGGTAAAAGTGAAAAGTATAAAAAATGGAAGGTGGAATTACTCACTAAGTATGTCGGGAATTATTTACTAACTTAAGAAGTTGGTGGATCAAACAACCCATTTTGTGATGAATGGTTGTACTGGAAATAGAAACATGATTAAAAGTAACGGTCATAAGTAAGGTAAAAAACTTGTTACGTTTTTCCTTCATAGCACACATGGCTGAATTAACACAAACTACCAATCTAACTTATGCTATTTATTTTTAACGCACTCGTATTCTTCTAAAAAGTTGCAATATTACTTCTGACCTATCACAAATGTTACAAAACTATACCTACGGATTAGAAATCACATTGAGACTTGGAACACTTGTAACAGTGATATGGAATAGTGTCTCAATTTCCACTCCATGTCACTTTCACGTTGTTCTAGGTCTCATTTCATCCAACATTCCAACAGATTTCTTCTCGTAATGTAGTTTAGTGAAACATTTATGAAGGGTCGAGTGACATTGCAACTTTTGATAATTTAGACGAGTTTTGCAGTAGCTCTTAGCATTATTCTATTTGGTTTCATGTGGACAACAGTGAACCTTCAAACCGGCCATCATTCCAAGTTCTGATAGAAAAGTTGAGAGAATTGCAGAGGAAGTATGCTATTCAATTACAAGCAGCTCGTTCTGGTGGAGATAACAACAACAACAACAACAACAACAACAATATCCCTCAAAAGGAAACATAATAATAATAAAAAAAAAAAAAAAACCAACAATCAATTCTTATGGGTCTATTTTTGTGTTATCTTCTTCTAATTGATGAAGAAGGCAAAAGACTGAACAAAAGGTGTATCAAAGTTTTGAAGAGGTTCACAAATGGTGGCTGTAGGATTTGGACTCTCAACATTATTTGAACCACAAAGTGGAATGTAAGTTAATGGCTGTGCATTGGCAGTGAAGGATTTTTCTTTTAGTTTGGCATTTGAGAGGTAAAAAAATAAGGAAAAAAAAAGGGAAAATGACTCCTCAGACATTGGTGGTAGTCTAGTGGGTGAGACCCTCCCCATTTTATTTTTCCCTTTTTCTAAAAGGTAAAGTGCCATAATAAAAGACCCTTTTCTTCTTCTTCTTCTTCTTCTTCTCTTTTTTTTTTTTTTTTTTTTTTTTTTTTTTTTTAAATTTAGTGGTGTTTGATTGGGGATGTTCCCACTTGCCTTTTCATTTGGTTGTAAATGAGTTTTTTTTTTCCTGACCACTTGTCAAAAGTTGTACAAAGATGATGAAAGAAACACCACATTAATTTTTCTTGCATATTTTTTTTCTTATTGTTTCTTATTTCTCTAATTTTGGAGAAAATAGCCTTGTCTTTATCATTGTGTTTTTGCTAATTACTTATTTGTAATCAGTATTATGGGAGGAATTTTGGTAGAATAATATCAGTTTTGATTTGATTTAATTGTTTGGTTGTGCCTTTTGTGCACTTCATTGGAAAGATTAAATCAATCAAAATCATGTGAGTTGTTAACTAATTGAAACAGTAAGAACTTGAAAAATTGTATATATTAACTAATTAAATTTGATATCCATCGAGTGTTTGAGACATGAAACCATTCGTTAAATGTGCAAAATATTATTGAAATAAATTTGAATTATCTTGACACCAACTTGTGAAACTGTAGATCTCACCATATTTAGACTTTGTATACTCTAAGTGATTTATTTAATGAATCCATGAATTTTTAAGAATATCAAATAGGTCAAAACGCTTTATAGATATGTAATTGAGATTCAAAACCTATTGGACGTATTTAATTGTTTAACAATTGAAAGTTCAAAAACCAATGGATACTTTTTAAAGTCTATTTAAAGTTTTGAGACCAAATAGGACATAAAACCAAAGACAGAAGTCCTACGTATTGTTTTCCATCCATCTAGGAAGGGAACCATTTATGGGGTACCCTATAAATCCCGTGAACACATAGAGACGTTTTCCAACACTTCTACCTAACAAAGATTATTTGGCCCTCATCAAATGGCTTTTGATGGAATCCCCTCCTTCAACAAAAAGATGTGTGTACGGTCTAGGATAAGAAATAACGTTCAAGGTCTCTTCAAAGTTGATGAGAAACTTCCAGAAATAAGATTACATTTCCATACAATCTGGAGTTACAAAAGGCTTTGGGCCCGATGACGAGACTGAGTGATTACACACGTCTCTTCAAAGTCCTGCTTAACGTAGTAAATACCGTATAGCAGCAACAGCGTCGCCTTTGTGCTCTCGCAACGTTCTTTCGGCAACCTTCTTGTCTAACTGTAAACAATATAAGAAAAGATTATGGGAATGAATTAGAACTTGAAGCTTATAAGATGTTATCTACATTGAAGATGTGAAACAAACCTCGAGTTCATTTGCGATTATGTCGATGTCAGCTGCATTTATCTTGACAGCAGCAAGCTCTTTCTCTCTGAAGAAAGCAAAATACAATATGATTACTTAGTAAGCAATTCATGCTAAAATTTATACCAAGCATTGTAGCTGGAAAAGCTTAGCAAAGAACAAAAACATGTATAATTCAAAGGTCTACTATCACAATTATAGGTTTTACTGGATAGCCAAAGATTATGGTAAATACTCATTATATCAACACATACGGGAGATGTTGAGAATTCACAACTTGGCAGTTTTGTAGGTAACTATTGAAATTTGGGCAACGAAATGGGCAAGGTATTGAATATTGAAGCAAGACAAAATAACAATTGTGATAATAATATAAAATGAAATTACCGAGATTGAATATCGACCACGAAGTTTATATGATCGACATGAAGTTTTGTAGCATCAATGATGCAAGTGGGAAAAAATATAACACAAGGTGCCCTAAAGGAAGAAAACATTTCATTGAGACTACGTTGAACAAACATTTGGATTTTGAAAATCATTCATGTGTTCTCACAATTTCTTTACCATAGTTTTAATTTTTTTCCTTAATAAGGATTTGAATTCTTGTTCAACTTTCAAAAGCAAAAGACAAGTTTTTGTGCAAAACCAATTATGTTTAGTTTTCACAACTTGACTTTGATTTTGAAAACACTCTTGACAAATAGATATAATAACAAAATAAAAGGAATCAATTGGTAAAAGTAGTGTTATAATAAGCTTAATCTTCAAATCAAAGGGTAGGCTTGAAGAAACAGAAAATGGAGCAAAGTTCATCCAAAAAAGAATCCCTATGATACAATGGAACTCATTATTTGGCAACAATTCCAAGTCACATACAAACCAAAAATTTCTCATACCATCATCTTCACCATTTGCTATATATTAAAAGGGGAAAATCCAGGATTTCTATACAAACCTCAACATCATAGCGTTCCAATCGGCTTCACCCGATGCAGCAATAGACGCCATTGCCTACCAGCGATCACAAAATGAAAGAACATTCAATTGAAATTTGTTTCCACTAATTTGTTCATGAGAATCTAAACAGAGACTGCTAGAAAAAAATGACGATACATGTGTAAAATCAAAGAGAAGAAAAACTACAAATCCATCTCAACTTCGTAGTCAAGATAACATGAACTCCTAACTTCAATCGTAGGTCAGCTAAATTGCTAGTAAATTCATTGACGTTCTAAGCAAGAATCGAAAAGCAACAAGAAGTAGTTGCAGAAGTAAATACCTCCTGAACACGAGTGGAATCGAGTTGACGGTCTTCAACGCGATCAGTGAGCTTATCGAAGGCTTTGCTCTGTTGTTGCATATCCTTCGAATCAACCAGCCTCTCGATTCCATCGTCTCCAGCTTCCATTTTCTGTAAACCAACAACGTAACAGTATTTTTGGTGATTTTGTAGAGAGAATCGAAACAAATCGGCGACGGCGATGAGCACAGATCAGCAAAACCCTTACCACCAATTTCCAGCTCGTCGTTCACTGAGAATAGAATGGAAAGCGGCGCCTAGGCCCAAAAAGTAAGCCCAATCCCAGAGCCCAAGCCCAAGCCCAAGCCCCAGTTTTAGGGTGTCATGACTCAAAAGCCCAATCATTAGAGCGGGCCCAAGAAGAAAGGCAAATAAAAGAAAAAAATTGCAAATTTAGTCCAAAGTTTCTAACTCTCCGTAGCTTATAATTAGGATTTAGTTTTTATGGTTTAATAAAATCATTCATTCCTATTATTGTTTTTTCTAAGAGATATAGAAAAAGAACCATAAAAAGATTTCTCACGTAACGTATGTAGTAAAACTATAAACTAGAGCTAGCAATTTGGACCGTATTGAAAAAGTTAATAGTCACAGTATTCAGAAGCAAGGTTCAAGAATAGAAACTAAATTATTACTTTCTTAAAATTATTAAGACCAAATTTGCAATTGACCTACAAGAAAGTAAAATGAGGAAGGATGACCAAACCAACATATGTCTTCTAGTTGAAAAATGACTAAAAGTATTCGATGATTTACAGTTAAAATGGTCATATACAATAGAAATGGTTATGGTGAACACCCAAACCAAGCCAAGGAGAGGAGGAAAATAGCTCAAAGTTACCTAAAATTAAAAGAGTTAACCTTCAAAAGTTGACTCGAAAGTGAGTCTCGATGTCAGAATTGGCTATGTCAACAAAAATTGTTACCTATTCAAACTTTATAGTACCAATTGAGATACGTTCAAGTTTCCAAGAAATTGTAAGTGAGTAAATATAAATTTAAAACAATTTACCGTATCTTTTTAATTTTCATTTTGTAATCAAACTTTGGAATGTGTGAAAAAAATACGAAGTAGATATAACTGAAAGTGCTTTTCAGTCTTATCTAACATCAAAGATGAGATTTCTCATGATTTGCTCGTTTTTCAATACGCAATTATCCACAAACTTTCCCATACCTTTCTCAATTTCAATGCCGCAACTCTTTTTAATTCAATCTTCATTACCCATTTTCATCATTTCTTCGCCGGAATGGATCGTTCTTCGCCGGAAAATCTCATCCTCGTCAACAGAGAATCAAATGGGATCGCATTCATTACAATTAACCGCCCGAAGTCGTTGAATTCGTTAACGAGACCGATGATGGCAGATTTGGCTCAGGCGTTTAAGAGCTTAGACCGCGACGATTCCGTCCGCGTCATCGTCCTCTCTGGATCTGGACGAGCCTTCTGTTCTGGTGTAGATCTAACTTCGGCGGAGGATGTTTTCAAGGGAGATGTGAAGGATGTTGAATCCGATCCGGTTGCGCAAATGGAACTCTGCCGGAAGCCGATCATTGGAGCGATTGCAGGTTTTGCTATCACCGCTGGATTCGAGATCGCTTTGGCTTGTGATATACTCATCGCTGCCAAAGGAGCCAAGTTCATCGACACTCATGCTAGGTTATTTTCCCTTTCTTTCAATTAATTGATTAATTTGCTAGGATTAGGGCAAATCTATTGGCGATGAGATGCTGTTCTTTTATTGAAATTTCTGGAATCAAACACTGTTATGACAGATTTGGGATATTTCCTTCATGGGGATTATCTCAGAAGTTGGGAAGGATAATTGGAGTTAACAAAGCTCGGGAAGTATCGTTAACGGCGATGCCTCTAACAGCGGAAGAAGCAGAGAAGAGGGGATTGGTGAATCAGGTGGTTGAAGGAAGTGAATTGTTGAAGAAAGTTCGAGAGGTTGCGGAGGCAATCTTGAAGAACAATCAGGATTTAGTTGTGAGATACAAGTCAGTCATTAACGATGGCTTGAAGCTTGATCTTGGCCAAGCTCTTGCGCTGGAAAAGGTAATTCATAACCATTTCGAATCTCTATTCATCATTGAATTCTGATTTCTTGTTCATGAATTTTCATTCGAATTTGTCTGGAATGCAATGATTTGGACTGAAAATTGATTGAAATGGATTAATTTCAACAAAAATTTGTTTGGAATTACACCCTCAAACTCCCAAACACTTATACAAATACAAAAGTGTTAAAATTGGACTCTCAAATATAGTTATAGGAATTAGACCTTCAATGATGAACATTGAATTCTCAAACTTATAAAATTGTTAACCTTAAGCATTCAAACTTGTGAGCTTGTAGAAACTTTTGTCTCTTGAACAATTAATTTTATAGGAATGTTATGTTGTTCTTTTAGCTTCATATATGTGGGCAATGGGATGGTCCTTTCAGTACTCATTTTAAGTTTTTAACAATTTTAATTTTTGAAGTAGATGTTAAAAGGGTCGAATTTTATAGGTATAGGAATATTAGTATGTTAGTATTAAGGGATATAATTGGTCATTAGATGGAAAGTTAGTTCGGGATGTTGTACAAATAGTATGAAGGTGAGTGAGTGAAGGTGAGTGAGTGAAGGTGAGACTATTTTGTCAGAGTAATTTAGGGCGAGCACTCAAGAGAGGGGTTTCAAGTACCCTAAACTTGATTATATTGTAGTTCTTCTTTAATTCTTGGTATATTTCATATATTCATTCTTGTTAGTTAGTATTCTAAACAATTTTTTTTACAAATTTTATCTATTTTATCCTTTAGGGGCCGGTTGGGGCATTGAATTGGTTATTGATTTATTAGAGTTACTAGTTACTATAAGGTTGGGGCATTGAATTGGTTATTGATTTATTAGAGTTACTAGTTACTATAAGTTATAATAAACTATGTGTAGGATGCAAACCATTTTAGGTTTGGGTAGATAATAATGTAACAAAGAAAGAAAAAGATGATCAATAGCAAATAGTAAATAATGTAACAAATAGTCTAAGTTGTAGTTAGGAGGGAATTGAATAGTAATATTGTAGTTAATTGTAAGTTATACTAGTTAGAAACACCAACTTGAAGTTCATGACTCAAACACCACCTAAATGTTTGAGATTCAATTTTTGCAACTATGTAAGTTTGAACGAGGAACTTTAACATTTGATAAGAGCTCAATTTTTACCGTTAGGGAGACGTTTCGTGCAATGAGTTGATTATTACATATGGGTTATTGTTGTTGAGTTTAGTTGAGTTGGGGCATATATTATTTTAGTTTGAATTATAAGAGTATGTGTTTGAGATGTAAACTATTTTAGCTTGAGAAGAAAATAGTAAACATTGTAACAAAGAATAAAAAGTCATCATAGGAAAAACTCTATACAAAATGGTATGGTGCTCTAGCAAGAGGTGGTCATTATAGTCATACGATAGAGTTTGTCTCAAACCGCACCTATAAGTTCGATAGTGTAATTGTAACTAACATCATACTTTACGGTGTTTTTTGCAAATTGCTTTTATTTATTTTTTATATTTTTTGTAAAAGTCAGTAGCAAATGAGTGTTTGTGTTTTGTGAATGCAGGAGAGAGCTCATGCGTATTACAATGGAATGACCAAAGAACAATTCCAGAAAATGCAAGAATTCATAGCTAGTCGGAGCTCCAAGAGACCTTCCAAGTTATAAGTGTAAACCCCTTTCTCTTTTTCAATAATAACAAAAACAAATCCTTCATTTTTTTTTTTTTTTTTGGGCTGTTACTGTATTTGAAATAAGAATTTCATCTTTGATACAACTTCATAAATAATCTCATCTTAGTAGTTCTATAATACACAGTTCCATAAAGTCGAGGGAGAATCGATTCTAATTCTAACTTTCAAACTTTAGTTATCAAACTCTAACTTTTGTCCGGATCAAATTTATAAATTATTAAATTAAAATAATATTTTGGTTTTTAGATCTTTGTTTAATTTAGAAAATTTTAAATTTCGTTTATTTATTTGTTTGATTTTTCAAGTTTGTTTAGTTAAGTTTATAAAGTTGAGTTATTTAATAACGGAGGTAGAGTTTTGTGTACCAAAGAAATGGGTAATCATTTTAACCGACCTAACTCAAAGTTGGTGATCCATTCATGCCTCTAGTGAATTCCCTTTTTTTAATGAGTTTTTAAAAATATTATTTGATTCATTTTAATAATTTAAATTTATTGAAAGTAGAAATTAAAATTAAAGATTTTAAAATATGAAAGCTAAAATGGAAGAAGTTAGATTATAGAGATTGAAATAATATTGAGAATGGGGCAGTGAGTGAGTGGAAAATTTTCCTAAATGGGGACGAAGACGGAGAATGTTTCTCTTCCCGACCTCGATAGGCCTTTTTCTCGTGTTTATTCATAACAATGTAATTTATTTTTGTTATATAAATATTATATTTTATTTTCAAGATTAATTGTTTAAGGAGTCAAAATAATGCATACGTTTGAATTAGTATGAAAAAAGAGGATACGTTTGAATCCTAATAAATCTAGATTATATATATATATATATATATATGATTTTCTTTTATTTGAAAATTTTGACTAATTTATCTTTAAATTCTAATTGTTAAAAGTTGGGAGCACTCAAAAGAAAGACTTTTGAAATGGTTAAATGAGAAAATACCATCGGAAATGAAAAGCCCTAAAATGAGGCCTCCGTTACTCTTTAGGAGGCATCCGCCCCAGATAAACTACCCACCTTGCAGTGTCCCCCCCCCCCCCCCCCAAAAAAAAACTCGGTGCGGCGGTTAGGCATCCACCATCAAGTATCTAGTTGCAGGGGGGACTGATTTCTGTAAGATCCGGGTAGATAAGTTTCAAATAAAGTAAAACGAACTAATATAATATTTAACAAAATATAGCAAAATTTCATATTCTGTCAATAACAAATCTTTATAAGTTTCTATCAATGTCACCAACAGACACTAATATAAGTCTATCGTTAATAAAATCTGAAAATTTTCTATATTTATAAATATTTTCAGTCATTTTTTATTTACGATGATACGAGAAATCGTTTGTGTCGTGTACTGTGAAAATGTCACTAGGATGAATGTTGTGAATTTAGAAAGGGAAAGAGACGAGGAAGAGCATGCGTAGTGCGTGCCGCGTGGTTCATTCATTCATCACCCATATCCCATAAAAACACACATTGTTTTGGCGGAATCCCGCACCAATTAAACGTACAACAATGTGCAATTACATCCATTGGATGGATGATTCAAATTACCAAAAAAAGAAAAGTCTCGTAACTTATTTGTTTTATATTTTTTATTTTTAAAAGTTGATTTTTGAAAAATAATTGTGGTTTGGTAATTAATTCATTTTTTAATTTTTTAAATAATAATCTTTTTTAAAACTACGAAAAAATTGAAAATGTAAATTTTAAACTTTTAAAAAAATACATTTTACTTTTAAAAAACAGAAAAACAAAACTAGTTACCAAACATAGGTGATTTTTATTTTTTAATAAACAAAAGTTTAAAAATAGAATTATAGAAAAAACAAAAATAAAACATTGAAATGGTTATTGAACGATTTTTAAGATTTTTTTTTTTTTAAAAAGAATTAATAAGTACTCTATGTCTCAATGACTCAACTTATGCGCCAACCCTTTCTAATTTCTCATCTTTCTTTTCTCTTTCTTCCTTTCCTCTATCTTTAGAAATTGGGCTAATTGCAAAAGTTAAATGGTAGTAATTACAATTATACTCTTAAAATAAACTTTTAAAATAAAATATTAAGCCTTGAAAAAACTTATACTCCTGTTTTTCTCTCTCATTCATTCAGTTCTTAAAATTAAGCCAAATTTTAAAAACTAAAACATTTATAATTTTAATTAATTAATTTTATTGTTTAAATATTTTGACTAATCAAAATGTTTTTTCAAGATAGGTGAAAATGCATCGTATGAAATTTAGAAGAGAATAGTCGTAACTTTTAGAATCTGAAAACTTTGGGGGTGTTTTGGACAACCGACTATAAATTCGAAATTTCAACAGTTTTAACCTATAATTAACTGCAGTATTATCATCTCAAAATTCTCTTTGCTACAACTATAATACTTATTATTTTTCGTGCTCATCATCTCTGTCTCTTTGTTCCAATGCTTACTATTTTCTACTAAGACTTAAACAATCTACACCTCGATACATAGTTATAACAAGACCAAAATTATGTAATTGCACTATAAACACAAAACTATCATAACCTATCAACTATTATAATTCATATATTATAATAACCAACTCAACGTCTCAAAACGAACTCAAATAATTATCCAATGAAACATAAACCATTGTCAAATGACCTAACACATAATTAAAAAGTTGAAACCACACTTTAAAAAAAGGGAATAGATTGTGTGAGAGAGAGAATTTGACCCATGAATATGGCGAAGAGATTTGTATATACAAGCAAAGAGATGGAGTTGGCTTAAGGTGGGGTGGAAAGGGTACGGGTGCAATTAAATAAAATTCGACGTGTCTTTCTCGCAGAGGCCCCTCAAAACACTAAATTATAAAAAAGGCCCTCCCCTCTCTCTTAAGCTGCCACATCAGCATTTCAATAACCCTATTCTTTATCTACTCAATATTATTTTTAGCTCCTATTTTGTCTTCTTTTTTTTTTTTTTCCAACTTTTATATTGCCTATCAATTTAAATAACCTACGTACCAAATCCATTCATTTATTTTATAGATAAGATGTTTATAATTGATTTGAATGTTTATTTGTCGGTGTAGAGTACAACGATAATTGACATGTACGATGTTTTAGAAAAAAAAAACGTTGTTGTACTGATTTATGTTTATTTATTTTATTTGAATTTCATGTTTAGTTTATGAACTTTGAAGTTTGTATCTATTTGGTTTGTCAGACTTTGTTTGATAATTATTTAGTTTTTAGACATTACTTTTATTTATTGGATTATATATTTTGTTAGGTATATTTAGAAATGTTTTAAAATTCAATCCTAATTTTACAAATTTGAATAATTTTTTATTGAAAAAATATATTTTTTAAATTTAGTTAAGAATTCAAACGTTGTAATTAAGAAATTGTGAAAAAAAGATGAACACAATCTTCAAAAAATCAAATGGTCAACGACACCTAACATTTCAAAAGTACAAATCTAGTCTACGTAAAATTCAATTTTATATTATATTATATTATATTATATTATATATATAATTTCTAAAACAAAAATCCATCAAATCCAATATTTCTTATTTTCTTCAAATCTTCTAAAATAAATAATTAACATCATAAATCCAAAATTAACAACCAAATAAATTCAACATTTACATAAAATAATTAAGATAATTACAAAATTAAAATTATGGATGTTACATGTGAAAGATATTTCAAAAGGAATTTTAAATTTAAATAGTTTAAATATTAGATTACCTTAGTTAAAGATACAAATAAAGTTTAAAAAATATTTCAAAATAAGTTTTAAATTTAAATTTAAATAGTTTAAATATTAGATTAGCAGGAGATAATAAAACAAATAATTAATAAAATATATTTAATGTTAATTAGATATAAATTGAAGGATAATAGATTTAATAAAAATAGATAAATACGGCTAGATTGCCGATTTAGTCTCACAAATTACAGATTCCTTAATAGATTTCTTATATTATTTTGTCTAATAGATTACGGTGAAATATCACGTATTTCACGGGATTTTCCTATGCTTGTTTAATCAATTACCATAGTATATGAGATTTTATTGCATTATAGTTCGATATCAAATAAAGATGTTTATTTAAAAACATAATAAATCTAACTAAATCTAAGTTGATTTAAAGATTCTTTTCGAATGAAATACAATGTAATTGCAACTACGGCACATATTTCTCCTTACCCTTCAAATAACAATAATATAAAACACACTGCAACAGAAAAACGTAATAAATCCGAACCAGGGCGAAACTGACATTTATAAAATTTGATGAATAAGTTAGTCCTAAATTTGCTATTTTTCTTATTCTTCAGAAATTTTGTTATTATTCCAATCGTCCCTAAAATTTGTCATTCTTTCAATTCTAGTGACAGTTTTTTTTTTTAATTTCTTTTCAATGTAATGGGTTATTAAGAAGCAAACAAAATTTTGAATCCATATCCAATAGTTGTTGAGACAAGCAACACAACCTCAAATTTATGGCTTAACTAACAATTGGCACTCCATCCATTAATCAACAAATTCAACTATTTAAGTTTTTCTTTTAAAGAGAAAAATATAAAAATGAACTAACCAAGGTTGAGGGTTGTTCAAAAAATTCGGTGACTCGACCGGTTGGGTTAGAGCTAATGAAAATATATGTAGGGAGTGAGGCTTGAACTAGGTCTAAATACGCTGAAAGATAGTTTTTATCGCTAAGCTAGCTACTAATATTAATAGTAAAGTAATTTTTTTTATATATATATATTATATAACGAGCATAAAGTTGAGACGGACTCAAGTCTCCTTGGTCTTTACTAACTCAATCCCATGAGAGCCACTTTATAAATTAACATAGATTCATTCTTATTGGACTAGGGTAAACATGACCTTAATTCTCAATTTAAAATTTCAACCCTAATACAACATAATATACCAAAGCATGTTGAGAGCAAAGATGAAAATATTAATCAACATGCCAACATATCCACTCATATTATTAGTAACTTGATAGGTTCAACATTAATATTAAACATCCATAAATATCTCCAACGTTTTTTTATAAATGTTTATTAAACAGAAAAAAAAACAATCTATTTAGTTCAATATGAATAGAAATACTGACAATAATAATATCATAACTTAGTTTAGTTATTGATGTAAATAAATTTTATAAATTCTGCTACTCACAAAAATATTTGTCGAATATTGAAATTTTATTAATATGTCCATGTATATACATATCCATAAAATCGACATCTCGATATTGATAGTATCAATATTTTAATCATTGGTTGAAGCTATGCTAATTATATGAATTGAATGGATTTTTTCTTCATAGGGATTTTATATTATTCAAAGGAAAAGCAATTTGAAGGGAAATAATAACTTGTTCGAATAGTCTTTCTCGATTCTATCTCAGGCAAGATGGACCAACGAAGTTTAGTTTAACTTTCTTACTTATCAAGCATTCTTGGTACATCACGGCTAATTTCTCCATGTTCGATTATCTTTACCAAATATTATATCTAATTCTAGATTTAGTATAAGATTTGGAAAGATTACATAATATTTGAAAAATTACTAAAATCCTAGTATAATCTCTCCTAGATGTACCAACCGAGAAAACCCTAAAACAATTGATAACTTTGGAAAAGTTAGTTTTTTTAACTAAATCTCAGTGGTCAATCTCACCGACCAAAAAAAACCTGTTTGAACGAAATTTTAAAAAAAGATGATAATTTTTGTAGGATGAAAACTTTAATGTGCTATTACTAACAATTTTCCAAATTCAAACTCGTAATACATAAATGTACAATATATATTACATAGAGAGAGACCAATCCCAGACCACTTGAGCAGAGTTGAAAATAAAATAACAAAGCAAATATAGGTCTAGAATAACAATCATTGATTCATTACGTTAATTAGAATAAAGATCAAATTACTAATTGACACTATGGTTTCCAACAACGAGCCAAATAGAGATTTTAGTAAATATAGGAAATGAAATCAAATAAAATGGGACCATAGTTTCTCAATTTTTGCCAAATTTTGAGAAATGTTCTTTAAAATTTGAGAACAAGAAACGAGAATGATTATCGAACACGTCTGTTTCTTAAAAAAATGAGAAACAAATATCAAATAAGCCCGAAATAATCCCAAAACTTCGATCATGAAAATGTGCCCAAGAAACACAACTATTTGCTAAAATGATCGGTAGTACCTCTAGACGGAGGTCAAAGGTTTAATCTCCAACAATGGAGCTGTATTCTTTTTTTTCAAAAAAAAAAAAAGTCAAATATTTCTTCACAGCGCTTGATCATTGTCTTCCTTATGATGAGTTACTTTACCAAAATGCAAAGAAGGCTCCCATTGTAGCTCCATACTAGTTACTTGGTCTACCCTCTCCCTCACATCATTAAACCAATCTGATATACCTTCAATCTCTGCAATGTTCACAACCTTGATATCCTCCAAGAAATGGCGCCAGCATTTTCTGTTTGAATTAATATAGCTGCAGCAGCTTGGCTCCGCTTCTCGTTTTATTTTGTGCAACGCCTACATATCGTTAGTAGCTTGTTAATGTTTAATGCAGAGAATGTAGTGTAAGAGTTGTAGAAAGCGGACTCAAGTGTGCTTGGCTAGTGTGAAGGATTTAGAATTTACATATGGAACTTCACTGCTAGAAGATGATGCTACAATTATCCTCTCCGGATGCTCTTTCGTCAATAAATCGTCTAATAAATCTTTGGTGTCTGTAGATGGCTTGATTACATGAAACTTGAGATTGGGAAGAGAAGGAAGAAATATCTCTTTGCTCTCGTCGTGAATTACAATATTCTTGATTCATGCAAGAAAGAGGAAACAAATGATGAGTTAAGACCGATGTTATAGCAGGAACAAGTATGCAAAAACAGGAGGAAGCCCATTGTTACCTTCCGAAACCAGACGACGATTTTAAAACCTTTACAATGACGTTCAAGAAAAGAACGGATGAATACATTTCGAGTTGGAAAAGCAAATGGATCCTCCTTCTTTTTTGAAACCAGAGAAATTTTTGCCTCCTTTAGAGGCAAATGCCTGAAAGCATGAACCATCTCGTGGCCATGATAGTCTAATGAACAAGGTTTTAAAGTATCAACATCAATATGTTTCAGCCTTTTGCAACTTCTCAAGCCTAGACTCCGAAGCTCGACATTTGATATGTTAATAATTTGGAACTTGTCACATCTGCTGAGATTTAATTTTTCGAGGACTGGAAAGCCGACAAGTAGCTTATTAAGGAAAGTTTCTGTCATAGATGGGTCCTCTAATGTCAACCTCTTCAAGGATGTGCAGGACTCTAAGTTAAGTTTACAGCATGAAGATTTCTTTGCACAATACCAAAATGTTTTCAAACTAGGAACTTGGAGCTCAATCCTTCTCAGACCATAGCATTGATACAACTCAACCCTTTCAAGCTTTTGAGAACCCGAAATCTTCAAATTTGTTAATCCTTGGCATTCTATAATTCTTAAGTCCATAAGTAAAGGACTGGTAGAAACCAATTTCTGGATTAACTGAGGATCTACATGTAGTCTTCGGAGATACAGCTTTTGCAAATTATTGAACTCTAAAGCCTCAAAACTTGACCAGTGAAGACCTTGCAATCTCAATCCAGTTAGAGTCTTGATAGAATGCATAGACAGTGGCACTTTGCAACGTTTGCGTGTCATCTCAACATGGATATCAAGCTCACTTAAGCCATATGCCCCTGCCATGTTGACCCACCGTTTCAGATGCGAGACGAGCACTGGAGTTATACGTAACACTAGCTTGTAAATGCCCAAGTTCTGTGTAAGGTGACTTTGCAAGGAGTTATCAATGGAGTCGATAAATTTCTGCCTTTGCTTATCACTACTAGGACCGACTTCAGCCTTGAGGTAGCTGCGTTCATTAAATGTTAGTACAGAAAAGGACTTCCACGCATCTCTCCACTTCTTCGACAGGATACTGGTTCGAGCAGCCTCTTTTGCACTACGCAAGAATGACAAGATATGATGAATAACTGATTCGGGCAACTCCGAGATTGTATCAACTGGCTCAACCACCTCTTGCTCAACTGTTTTCACACCCTTACTCTTCTTCTTTTTTATCCCATTGATATTTTCAATGTCGTTTCTCTTTCTCTTCCTTCTTGAAGTAAGTGCTCGTGACATCGAGGTCAAACCATCAGGTATGGTTTGCTCATCACCCATATCATCTGAGGTTTGTGTTAGTTGTTAACAATTCTCTTCTCCATAAATATTGGTTGAAGAAAAATGTGGATGTCAAATGAACAGAGTCTAAAATCAGACAAGAAAAGTGAAGGAACGAAAAGTCAGAACATCTAGAACTTAAAGAACAAACAAGGATGAGAAACAATAAGAAAGAAGGATTTTGCAGTTCGTTAGAGAAGTGTTGTGTTGCTCAGAGATCAAAATCCAAAAACAGCATACAGAATATAATTCAATTGGATAATCAATGTCCAGAATTGTTAAAATGGTCAAATTCAGCATATCATAAAAACCTGGCAAGTCACTGTATCAACACAAACACACATGACCAATTATAAAACTACATCAAGACCAACGAGAATGCAGGGCATGGCAACAAATTATTAGGTTAACGTCCAACTAAATTTAGCATAGCCAAAATTACAAGCGGGCAAGACCAATTAGTCGCTAAAAAAATTAATTCCAGAATTCAAAGATCTTAAACAGCAATCGCCACTCCATTCCCATTAAAAACTCGATCAGAAAGAGTTCAAAGTTTTTCTCGGAAAATAAACGCATGGATCAAAATTTACATTCAGAGAGAAACAATAGATAACGTAAAGTTGAATTTCAGATGAATTGTGAAAAGAAAATATCACCTTTGTCGATGGGTTTCGTCGTAGATTCCTCAAAGTTGCAACAAAGCAGAAAATCAACGGAGTAGAAGGCGAAGTTAAATTAGGTCGTTCCTTGCTAATCACGCATCCAAAAAACGGTAAATATATTTACCAGTAATTTCACTAATTTTATTTAGGGAAACATAAAATAAAATTTTAATATATGATCAATACTTTCCTTTGTCAAAAAAATGAAAAAAAAAAAAAAAGAAACATCATATTATATTTCAATTACAAATACTGTAGGAGGATTCAAACTAGATAACTTGTGGTTATTAAATCAAAGGCTAGTTGAGCTAAATTTTTGTTGGCTAAAATTATCTATATTAATAAGAATAAATTTCTTTAAAAGAAATATAATAAGTGACAAAATTTTTATCTTAAATTTGAATGTATTATATATATATATATATATATATATATATATATATATTATTGGATTTTATGTCCTAAAACTCATGGTTTGTAAATCTTAAACATAGTATGTTATTCAATAAAGTTGTTATTGAATATACGGTTTTCATACCATAACCCTAAATCCAATAAACTAAGGTTTTTTTACTGTAGTATGAACACTTGAACTTTATATAGTGGCATAAAAGTGGATCAAGTTTGAGTTAATAATTTAAATGGTTGTATAGGAATAAGATTGTGCACCTTATTCTGGGGACACTGTGATGCAACCCACTTTGTACAGTACAAACAGTGTGATCCTAAATCGTTCATGTAGTGACATGTGAATGGGGGTGACCTATGCAAAAAATTTGTATAAGACTAGACCATGAAATGATCATTTTTACTTTTTAACACCATTTACTATTTAAAATTGACTATTTCGAATTTGACGACTTAGGTAACTTGATCTTAATCATGAGCTAACTATAAAATATTGTTTTATTCGAGATTGTCCTTAGATCTGCATGGGTGATAGCAGCTCAACAACGTTTACTCAACAAACCTCTCATTTCAGGGGTAAAACGGGGTAGATAGCTTGGGACCTAGTGTGCATGACGAAATTTATTTCTACTCGCTTCTAGGGTTAGTAGAGAGGTTGTACCCTTAAGTGCTAACTTTAAGTCTTGAATAAGGGGCCCCACCTCTTATTGGCTCGAGATAAATTTGGTTTAGTGGTTGGACCACAAATCAATTGTTCATTAGAAGATCATGAGACTTAAAGAATAAAAAGTAATTTCGAGGGTAGAACAATATTTTTGACCCAACCGGAATTACGAGCAACCTATGAAGGATCGACTTACTAATCATGGTTATATCAACTGAACACAAATATATCTACAGTGAGAAGAGTGCAACTATGAGCTACAGTTGACATTCCTGATAGTTAACGAATGTTGGTTAACTAGGTTAAAGAGTTTAGTTGGTCAATCTAGATTGTTGGAGCTTTATGATCGGTAGGTCCATTAGGTCCCCTTGTAGCTCATATCGAAATTGACCTTAGAATAGTGTGATAAATGAATTCGAATCATTCGAATTAATTATAGAGAGTAAACAATTAAATACATTTGATATAGTTGATGGCTAGGTAAAGAGAGAAAAAGATATTTAAATAGGATTTGAATATCTATTTTCAAATATGGATTCAAAATTGGTCAATCTGGTTGATCGAGATTAGTGGAATTTAATATTGGATATTAAAATTTAAATTAATTAAATTATATTAAAATTGATTATTTAAATTAATTTTAATCAAAGGGTCAAAATATCTTGGAAATTTGAAAAGTCAAATTGTTGACTTTTGACCTAAAGGTCAAATTTTTTACCAAAGTCAAAGTGTTGACTTTAGACTTGGTTTGTGGATTTACCCAATATTAAGTGTAAGGGTGAATAGCCTTCTTGCTTAAGGTTGGTGTTCTTCACGTAATTAAGCCACAAATTCCACTTAGTTCATGGTGATAAGTGACAAATTAATATGCAAAATATGATTTGTATGTGTTTTAGCTGTAAATACATGAAAGCTAATTTGATTTTTGAGCTTGTTTGATCATTAAATTTGCTGAAATTTTACACTTACTTATAATCTTTTAAAAATCCAAATTTCTCTAAAATTATCACAAATTGTATCCCACCATCCTGTTCTAAGGTTAGAGGATATTAGGGAAGACACTGATTGTGATATGTGTCTTGTTCGTGATCAAATTCAACAATAGTTCAAAGAAAATTTCGATCATTAAAAGTAAGTTAATTCAAAACTTTGTTTTTCCTCGCATGTTTTAATCCATAAAATTGAAAGTAATTAGAGTGTTTTAGATCCAATTGCTTCGACTAGCATGTCCATTACTCTTTCAAAGTTTCATAAGTCTATCAGTGAAAGACAGTGATAGATACTAATAGAGTATAAAATCAATTTGGGATTAAAAATATATATATTTAAATGAAAAATTGTTAAAAATATTTATAAATATAACAAAATTTCATAAGTTTATCACTGAACAATAATAGACACTAATAGACATATATGTGTTTATCAACATCTATCATCGATAGATGATAGTAGTCTATCAGTAACGTTTTTCTATATTTCTGCTTAATATATATATAAATATAGCAAAATTTTGGAATCTATCAATGATAGACACTAATAGTCTTCTATCAGTGTCTATTAGTTTTAATCATTGATAACCGCTAAAATTTTGTTATATTTTGGTTCATTTGACTATATTTGAAAACAACCCTAAATCTTTTTAGTTCAACAATAAAAAAGTTTAAACCTATCATCTTTTGTTGGAAGGTACATGTATACCTTTTTATATATAAAAAATAACATTTAAATTTTATTTAAAAATGTACTAAAAGATAACTAAAATTATAAATTTAGTTTTTGAATTTTTAGATTTGTGACAGTTAGATTTTCAGATTAAATTACAAAAACTATATTATATGGGAAGAAACTTTTGATTTTGCTCTTTTGGACATTTTTAATGTTTTTAAGGTTATCTTACGTAATTGGACATTTAAATTATTAAACAAAAGAAAATAAGATAAAAAACTTCAAATCACATTTTAAAAAGCAAGCTCTCTCAATCACGTTAAAAAGAAAAGAATAAAAATATATCTCAATCATATTAAAAAAGAAAAAAAATTAAATTAAATAAAAAAATCTATATACTATCTAAATCTAAAATCTAAAATCTAAAATCTAAAATCTAAAGGGGCTATGAAAAAATATAAAAAAGTAGGGGAAAAAAATACCATATGTAAATCGTGTTTGAAAAAAAACTCTCAATCATGTTAGAACAATAAAAATAAAAAAATGAATAATCTATTTTGTATCTAAATAAAAAACCTAAAAGGGAATATGAATTTTTTATATTTTTTAAACTCTAAATCACGTTAATGGAAAAAAAACTATAAAAAATAAAACACACTTTAGGTGTATTTGGGAGTGGTAGTTTGAGTAGTGATTTTAGAAGAAAAAAAGATTTAGTTACAATTGATTTCTAAACAATCAAATTTATTGTTTGGTAACGAACTCTTAAAAATGATTTTGATATGTTTAAAATTGATTTTCAAGTTTGATACCAAAAGTGACTTTAAAACTATCAAATTACTAAAAAGGGTATTTTATATTTGGAAGTTTATTTTTTAAAAAATAATTATAATAAATATCTATTCACATGAGATTTTCAGAGAAATTTAATTCGTGGAATTTGAACTTTGTATTTGATTTCAATATGAGTGAGTACAATCTCTAATATTCTCTCCTTTGACGTTTTCTCTCAAGTATAAAATAAAATATGAAACTTCTAGTTATTCGATCTTCAATCAATTCGAGCTTCAATTTTCTAGAATTCAAGGAAGGTTTAATCTTCCAAGTCTTCAATTTCAGAGGTTGAGTCTTCAATTCTTCAGAGTTTCAGCACTTTGCTCTGCTCCAAAGTTGCTCTTTAAATGAATGAGAATGTCTCTATTTATAGAAATTTTTCATGGATTTATGTAAACTTGGGCCCATTTGTTTGTTGGACTTGGGCTTGGGCCATCTTGCTTATGGGCTTGAACTTGAGTTTAAGCCTATTTTGTTTATTGGGTTTGGACACGGACTTAAGCCTATTTTGTTTATTGGGCTCAAACTGGCTCCATTATTTTTTTTGCCCAAGTTTCTATCATGATTTGAATCGAATTGGGTAGAAATTTTAATTACCCAAACCAATTCAAGTTATAACTGTATGACATGGCAGCAGTGGCCAAAATTTCTCATTCAACAAATGCCCCCTTTCGAGATTTGTGCACGTATGTGAGTGCATGAATCTCGAAAAATAAAGTTTAAAAAAAATGCAAGTTGTATATTATTGAATTTTCACCTTACTTGACATGTCAATCAAGCTATGGATTTTGTACGTAAGATTGACTTGAATATGAAGTAGAATTTGAGAATAAACTTAGATGACAACCTAAGTTTAAGATTTGGAATGTAGCCAAATTTAAATTTGAAATGATTTTGAGATTTTATCCTTAATTTGATTTGATTGAGGGTAAAAACCTAAACTTGGATTTGAAATAAAAACTAAGTATATGTCAAAATTTGAATCAAATTTGATATCAAAATACAAACAACCCATTATTGATTTTCACCCAAAAATAATATTTTATTTTTTAAAAAAATTGTGTTATGGCCAAATTTTAATTTAAAATTGGGAATAAAATCTAATTTTAGAATTTAGAAATTTAATTATCTCCAAAAAAAATTATTCCCAGATAAAATCTTTTCAAATCTTTAAAGATAGTGTGATTTTTGTAAAAAATAAAATTTGTGTTATGATCAAATTTAAAATTGGGAATAAAATCAAAATTTAGAATTTAGAATTTTAATTATCTCCAAATGTGAAATTAAAATTTATCCCCAAATAAAATCTTTTTAAGTCTCTAAAGATAATGGATGTATTTTTTAAATAAAATTTGTGATATGGCCAAATTTTAATTTTAAATTAGGAGCAAAATCTTAAATTTAAACTTAGAAATTTTAATTATTATTAAAAAGATTTGATATGATTCCAAAGCCTATTAGGAATTGGGTTTGTTGAGCCTACAAATAGACTCTCCTCTCAATCATTTTTCATCATCGAGTAGAAAATTCTCTCTATCTCCTCTTGCTTTTGCTTTCTTTTTTTTCCTTATTATTTTTCTTTTCTCTTTTTCTTTTAACAGGCTTGCTGACAATTTGCATCCAAGTAAATGGTACTGATTTGAGGGCCCTCCATTTTTTTTTGGAGCAATATTTTGAAGGCCATGCAAGGCATATAGATTTATTCTAGTAGGGATGACCCTTAAAAACAGTCTATTCTACCCTATTGTGTCTCTTAAGAAGATTATTGTAAACTGATTCGTGGATTGATTCCAGTAAGGATGACCCTTAAAAACAGTCTATTCTACCCTCTTGTGTTTCTCAAGAAGATCATTGCTTATGAACTGATTCGTGGATTGATTCCAGTAGGGATGACTTAAAAACAGTCTATTCTACCCTCTTGTGTTTCTCAAGAAGATCATTGCTTATAAACTGATTCGTGGATTGATTCCAGTAGGGATGACCCTTAACAACAGTCTATTCTACCCTATTGTGTTTCTCAAGAAGATCATTGCTTATAAACTGATTCGTGGATTGATTCCAGTCGGAATGACCATTAAAAACGGTTTATTCTACCCAGTTGTGTTTCTCATGAAGATCATTGCTCATAAACTGATTCATGGATTGATTCCAGTAGGGATGACCCTTAAAAAATAGTCTATTCTACCCTATTGTGTTTCTCAAGAAGATCATTGCTTATAAACTGATTCGTGGATTGATTCCAGTAGGGATGACCCTTAAAAAATGGTCTATTCTACCCTATTGTGTTTCTAAAAAAGATCATTGCTTATAAACTGATTCGTGGATTGATTCCAATAGGGATGACCTTTAACAACGATCTATTCTACCCTATTGTGTTTCTGAAGAAGATCATTGATTATAAACTGATTCATGGATTGACTCCATAGGGATGACCCTTTAGACGGTCTACCCTACTGTGTCTCTCCTTGAGCTTCATCATCATGGTTTGATTCATATAGAGATGACCTCAACCAGGTCTAGACAACTCTATCATGTTACTCCTTGACTTCCGATTTTGGGGTGATAATGCCATAAGATCAACGATTTTTCTCAAATTCGCGTCTTGTAGTATTATTCACCCTTTTTAAGGCCAAGACATGCTGGAATTTTATAATACTATATTTATATATATGCATTCCCTCGTATTTGATTATATCATCTAGTATATACTCATTTCCTGTGATCTTTCTTTTGCAGAACAATGGTACACTTTACAGAAAAAATATTGTCTGGGGAGAGACACCTTGTGATTTTTACAGATAAAAGTCAACTAGAAGAAGATGAATTTAACTTCCTTGTAGAGAATCCTTTAGCAGGTCCCTTTGCAGATCATTGGCCAAATCTAGATGACAACTTAATCCTTCCTAAATTATCAGTAGAGATATCTTTGTCTCAGGAAGAAATTGTGTGGGTCTTACAATCTTCCATCTAGGATAAGACTCCTAATTTTGATCGAGTTTTGACTCTCGAACGTCGTATAATCGAAGACCAAACTCGCTGGGGGACCGTGACTAAGGTTCCAGGAGAATGTAGTTTTACTGATTGTTATTGGGAGTGGCTAGAGCTTGTAGTTGGTTGAAATGGGAGAGTTCTCCATGATGCAGGTTTATTTGGTGCGGTGATGGCTTTTCAGTACACATATGACCTTAATAGTGACATGGTTCGAGCCTTCTGCGAAGTTTGGTGTCCTTCAACCAACATTCTTCATACTATAGCAGGTGAACTATCTATTTCCTTATGAGACCTATGGTCATTTGAGGGTCTTCCCATTAAGGGAAACTTCTACGAGGAAGTCATTCCTTCCTTACAAGAGTTAAGTGACTCCCGAGATAATTCAAGATATATTTCGAAGACATGTGAATATCTTTTTCAAGCGTATTATTCAATAATTCGCACGCAGAGGGACGGTCGCACAACATCTTCTAAAAACGAATCTCAAGTAACTATTAGTTCCTAGATTTTATTTTGGTTTCTTGGATCTCGAAGATACGATAGGCCAACCACTCGAAAGCAAAAGAAGGCTTCGCGCTCGAAGTCTACTTAAAATCTCAATGGTACGAAAATTGAATTTCGAGCATGGTCCACCAAAGAGAATACGTTCTTTGAAGAACAAAGAATAACAGACAATTTGAAGGATAAAACATACTTAGCCGCCTTTTTATCATGTTGGTTATGCCTTTTTGTGTTCCCACAAAAGGGATCCTTCTTGCGTCCTGGAGTTTCCAATGCTGCAAGTTCAATGGCTGATGGAGTTATCTATAGCCTTGTCGTTCCAGTTTCGACCAACATATATCATGGACTAGGTTTGATAACTGAAGCATCAAACCCAATCGGACATGGACTTTCATTTTCTCATGCATTATGTGCACGGCTGGCTAGCTCATTATTTTGGCACTCTATTATCCTCTCTTAGTAGCGGTTCAGTGTCCAAAGATGGCCAACTTTTCCAACGAAAGAGGATCCATTTATTTCAGAGAATATGAGGCGCAAGAGTTAATCCACAATGGTGCAAGAACTAAGTGACACGTAAACATTCAGATCCGAAACAAACATGAACGTATGACTGACCGACATGATTAATCGTTTCTTCAATCTTCCTATTTTTGTAGTATGCGCTCGTGCTACTTATCATCCCATTGTGGAAATGTCCTGACTGTAGAGTCATATAGTCCTTATCGATTCGATCGACAGTTTGACTTTTATAAAAATATTTCGAACATCGCCTGTGATTACTCCAAAGAATGTATTGCAGCAATGGAGGATATGCGTGAGACGTACCACATTATCCGAGTTATACTTGTCTGCTCGTAAATTAAAATCTTGCAATCACGTGACGCCGAAATTTAGAAATTGGTGGCTATCGAAACACGACACCTATTTTGAGGATAATAGACATCACTTGGTGAGTAATGCTATTCCTCCCGCATCACAACCTAAACTACCCAAGAATTGAAGGAATAACTTAGGTGGTAAGGAGACTCGTCTGGTTAAATCTATGGCTCCTATCCTTTAAAAGAAAATTGAGGATGACAAAGATGACAATGATAGTAACAAAAGCGATCATCATTGGAAAAGATCTTTGAAGAAAACAAGGACATCAGGTGATGGTTCCTATGTGAGGGGTTCAGGTGCTTTAACAATTCCAAAAGTTATAACACCACTGGTTTGTATACTTCCTTTCTAATATATATATATATATATATATATATATATATATATATATATATAACTTCTTTTAGTGGATAAGTGATTTAGTTACTTATTTTCTTAG
>JBBPDJ010000003.1:14672780-14686530 GCA_037974625.1 Cucumis cinereus
ATATAAAATTAAGTTCATCTCAAGTAGCAATTTTGTGCATCCCACCAAATCGTTCAATCATATCTAATCATACAACAAATAGTATTTTTTTAAATTTTTTTTAATAGTTTAGCCAAATATTACCCTATAGATCAATTTATTTTATTTTAATTTTTTTAAAAGTCTATTAATACTTTCAAAATATAATTTAATATTATTAAAAAAAATTATACATATAGTTCATAATCTCAACCACTATTTGTTGTGGGGATGATGCTAGATGCTCACTAACATTAAATTTATTATTCAATCTAGTTGTTTCTGAATCACTAGACATTTAATCAAACTATAAAATTCTCATTAATTTGATTTTGATTAATTATAAAGTTTTTTTTTTTAATTTAAAATTCATGTCCAGATTCAAAAGCCCCTTTCCCAACGGTAAGTTGTAGCTACAAACATCACAATAGCTTCATTTAAAACATGTATGCTATTTTTAGACAGAATCATTTGTAGACCAAAAAGTTTAAATAATTTTTTATTATTTTTATCAATTCTTTTATTTATATATATATTCACTTTAAATAATAATATAATTATATATAAAGGTAAAGATTAACTTAATCCTCAAATTAGTGATTGCATCAATTAAAATTATTCTAAGCTTTTGTAACTAAATCGATCTAATCACTCCTTTTTTTTTTCATTTCTTGTTAACAATATTTTTTTTCGAACTGTTTAGAAATAATTACGCCGTGATTTTTTATTTTTTTTAATATCTTTTTTGCGAGATTTTGGGATAAAATTAATTTATTATATAATTTTAGTTTATTTAAAAAAAAGATAGTTACAAGATTAAATCTAAACTAATTGCATAAGAAATGTTTAGATTTAAATTATTAGTTTACAATTTGAGGTGATATTATAATTTCAAAATAAAAGTTGAATTGTTAGTTATTTTTGGAATAAAAAACAAATGGAAGATTATTTTAGAGAATACCACACGGTATCTTTAAACTTAGAAATATTTTCAACTTATTATTACTTTTAAAAATTAAGCCATATTTTTTCTAATTTTTTATAATAACTTACATGTTCTTTCAAATATTTGAATTCTTAGCGTGATTTCAAAAACAAAAACAGATTTTAAAAATTACTTATTTTAATTTTCAAAAATATTGAAAAACAAAAAAAAATGTGAAATAGATGTTTATAAACTCAATTTTCAAAAACTAAAAAACAATTATCAAATACGACCTAAAATTTACTGTTTTATTTTATTTTATTTTTTGAAAAGTTTCAATAATTCTTTTTTTCCCTGACAAATATGCAAAAATGGACATATATGAAACGATCATTACCACACACCATTCTTTAGCATATAGCAAAAGAAATGGAAAAGTTTTTGTAATTTAGCAAAAAAGAAGCTGTTTTTCAAAATAAAGAAAAACATTCCATTTTTCTTCTATTATTTAATTTCCATTTTCGACCCATTTTTTGTTTTTAAATAACAATAAATAAAAATCTAAAAAACAGTAAAAACAATTTTTAAAAAACGTACCCGTGATTCCCTTTTAGCCCATAAATAGCCATTGGGCATTTGGTACTAAACTGACTCCTTTTCAACGCACCGCCAAAAACGTTTAGTTTTCCCGTCACTATCTTAAAACGACACCTCCTCCGTCGTTTTGATACAAAGGAATCAAATCTCATCTCTCTCTCTCGATTTATTTATTTATTTATTTGTTTATTTCTCTCCCTCAAAAAAGTAAAAATAAAAACACAAAAATGGCTTCTCCTTCTCCATCTCCTCCTCCTCCTCTCGACGGCAAAGGCAAACACCCGACCACTGTCGATGGCGGCGACGAACCAAACAGATCGCTTTCGTCTCCGTCTCCACCGTCGTTCTCCTTCAAACGCTTCGACATCGTCACCGACTACTCCGATCACCATTACGCCGATTCAAACCTCTTCCCGAACTGCATTGGATCAGACGTCTCAAAGAAGATCATGAGAGAATGGAAGATTCTCGAAAGAAATCTTCCGGAATCAATTTTCGTTCGCGCTTACGAAGAGCGAATCGATCTATTAAGAGCAGTAATCGTGGGTCCATCCGGAACACCATATCACGACGGATTATTCTTCTTCGATTTAGCCTTCACTTCAGACTATCCAATTACTCCACCAATGGTGTATTACCATTCCTACGGACTGAGATTAAATCCTAACCTATACGAAGACGGTTACGTTTGCTTGAGTTTAATAAACACCTGGGATGGAAAAGAGGAAGAGAGATGGAATCCATCGATTTCAACAGTTTTACAGATTTTAATATCAATTCAAGCGCTGGTGTTGAATGAGAAACCGTATTTCAACGAACCTGAGTTGGAAGAAGAAGCGGATCAAGCGGAGATTTACTCAGATGCGTATAATAAGGAAGTATATTTGTTGTGTTGTAAGATGATGATGAGATTGATGAAGAATCCAGTGAAGAATTATGAAGAATTTGTGAGGAATTACTTTGGGGAAAAGGGGGAAAGGATATTGGCGGCCTGTGAAGCTTATTCCGATGGAAGAGTTAGGGTTGGGAGGTACAACGAAAAAGAGAAGAATAATAATGGAGAAAATTGTAAAAGAGGGGATGTTTCTGCCATTTTCAAGGCGTTGATGGAGAAGATGCATCGGGATCTGCACGCAGCTTTTCTCCATTTCTGCACCTCCTCGTAGATGGTACGAACTTTCAGCTTCTTTTTTTTTTTTTTTTTTATTTAATTTGAGGAAGTCAAATTATACAGGAATATTTTGGGTTAGTTATAAGAAAATTTGTTTTCTTTTAATTTTTCCTTGCTTAATTATTAGTTATGTTAATGTCGTATATTCCGAAAATAAAATCAGTCGGGTTATTCTGAAGTTACAAAATTATCCTTCTATTTGAGATAGTGGGATGGTATGAAGTGTAATGAAAATTCGGAAACCTTTAATTTTTTAAATAATGGTAAAGTAATTTGGGACTTAGTTGTGATTGGAAGATGTTTAGAGAGGTCTAAAGCAATATAGGGGCACAGTTCTCCCTTATTTATATATATAACTGAAATTATATTAATATCAAAATAATATCAAAAGATAAATTAGTGGTAAAATTGTCTTAAACCTTCGAACCCAAATTTAAGATCTATTTTGTACATTTTTTTGGGTCCACCACTGGTCTAGGACAATGTTGCAATGGGGCCATCTACAAATGTAATATAAATAGTAACGAAAATTGAGATCCGAACATTGTGAATATATGAAATATTAATAAAAGGTAAAGACTAACTTCACATATTTTTTTTTTTTTAAATTCATAAGTATAATCTCAATTTATTTATTTTTTATAATATAAGAGTACTATAACCTAAACAATGTGTTAGTGTGTCCAACTTAAACATGAAGGAATCTCTAACTTTTTGAAGAATATGTTATTAAATTAGAAATAATGGAAGATAAAGTACCAAACTAAGTTTTTTAAAAAGTTTTGTGTATATATATATATATATATAAAGTGATTGTTTTCTAGAAGTGGTAAATTTTAGATGTATATAATGCAAAATTGGATACTATTTCTTTTAAAAAGGGGTTATAAAGGACACACTTTCTACTTTAAACAAAAGTATGTGCTAAACTTCCCATGTGATTTGAAATAAATAAATAATTAATTATAGACTCTTAAATAAATATATAAATTATATATTCAACGTTAAATTATCATTTTGGTTGTATAATTTTAGTACTTTAAATATCTAATTATATTCCTAATAAATTTTAAATTTAGTCTCTCAAAATTAAATTAATTATTATTGTAATTGATTAAATAATCATAATAATTTTTATGTCTTAAAATTTTTAAAATATAGAAACGAAAATCAAATTTAAAAAAAAAAAAATCACAAGCGTATCTTGCGGCCAAAAATAAAATGATGAGTAAGAGGCAATGGGTCAATGATCCACATGGTCATTGTCAAAATTATTGCTGTTTTTTTTTTCTTTCTATTATTTTATTATAGAAATAATAATAATAATAATAATGAAAAAAGAATGTGACCAAAATATTGTGAAAATCATTGCAAAATATTATTGCTATTTGATTGATATTAACATAAAAAGTGGAATTATTTTTGGAGTTTGTTAGGTTTGGAATGTGTGACATGAAATAAACTAATCTAAATGTCAAATACTAATAAAGTTTCTTCCACTTTTATATACCCTAAACCTAACTTCTAAACTAAATATTTCACATTGTGTACTTCTAAACTTATTTGTCAACATAATATATATATATATATATATATATATATATATATATATATATATACCAATTTTGTTATAAGAAAAACTAATTTTAGATTTTTTTTTAACTAAAATAAGAGGTAAATGGGCATGATAACTAAATGGGTACAAATTGATGTAGGAACAAAAAATGCTATCAAAAGTTTAGCTCAATTGACACATGTATGTATTCTCATCATGTTTTTACTTAAAAAACTTTTTAAAAAAAGCTTTGTAAATATCTTTTATAGCTTTGTTTTTTTTTTGTTCACTTAAAAGTTAAAAAGTCAGTAATATAGAGATATTTTTAAATATAATAAAACAAATCAATTTTTTACGATTATATGCAAAATTTTATTTTTTATATTTTATAGACCTTAATAACCTCAAATAGACATCTCTCGCTAAAAATGATAGAGATTGACAAATATCTATCTGGATGTATCAGTACAATCTATCGTACATAAAAAAAATACATTTTAACTATATTTATAAATATTTTGAACAGTTTTAGTATCTAAATCAAATGATTGAATTAACTTTTTGTTGCATTCAAAACATACCGCTCAAATTAATGTTTAGACGAAAGACAAGATGTTTCCTCAAACTGCCAATGAGTTTGAGACACGTCTTCGACTTCCACTTTATTTTTAAGGAAATTCTTTGAACGCTATAATTTTAATTAAAATATTTGTGTTTGGTCTAAATTTCTTAGAAAGTGATATTGATTGTGAGTTTGTTTGGATGCACTTTGATCTAAAAGTTATTCTCCAAATGCTAAATTAACATGAAATTCATGAACATCAATTTTTGGAGAATCTGCTTAATAGTGATTCAGCAAAACTAATTTAAAACGAAAGTAATTATTTAAAGAGTGATATTTATCATCAAACGATCTAAGTTATTGTAATCTATTAAGTATGTTAATGTACAAACTATACAGGTTTCGTTAGATGGATGATCTAAAATTCGAGGGAAAGATTGAATCTCTCCTTGTTACAAAATCAACCATCAAAGATTGTCTAGCTAGCTAATCGACCAACAAATAGTTTTGATGCTAAGTAGTTCTTCTCTCACCCTCACTGTACTTTTGAACCTGCGTTCTTCATGTATAACAACACCTGTGCACCTAAACAATATTAAAGTGGTTAGTTAGACGACTAGAAATGGTTTAGACTAGTTCTAAAATTAAATCCATTCGAACTTAATGAAACTCCAAGTACTGAACTATACCTTGCAAAAAAAGATCTATGATGAAGTAATATATAATCATGAATGTTGTTTTATTCTTTTTAATTTTTTATGAGACATTATTTGTTGATAAATAGGCATCAAAAGTTGTTTGTAACGAAATATCGTTGAATACCATATGTTAAAGCGATATACCATGTTTTTTTTATAGTATCGTCTTATAGACATCTCTTTTACTGTAGTTCTAACTTAATTGTGATGTCTACGGCGATTTTTATTCTTTCTACACTCCACCACAACATTTTTCTTAATGTTTGTAATTTTACAGAAAATTATTGCTATTATAGGTCACTGTAGTGTCGATTATTTATGCGGTCATTTTTTATTGACATTTTGTTTTGCAGATGATAAGACGAAAACGTAAAATTCCATATGATCAAGTTCTAAGTATGTCTCGATATATTTTCCTGGAAAAAAATATAATAATAATAAAGTGGGTCTGGACATATATTATTGAAGTATTCGGTGTTGATCTAATCCTCTATATTGATTGAGGTTTCAATTTTTAAACTGAATATCTAAACAATTAAAGACATTGCTTTTCACGAACCGATTCAATTTGATTTTGAGATCGACATTCAAAGTAGCAACAAAAGAGTTTACCAGGTGGCAAATTATGGTTGGATGATTAAATGAGTTGTCTAAGATGCAATAAATATGTTTGACATCCTTCATCAATTCATTAGGGTTAACTGGTTTTAAGAAGTGGACGATTGTGTGATCACAACTTGAGGAATTGTTATAGGGTGTGAGTGAGAAGATACCCTCTCCTAAACCTTACAAAGAAGAGAAACGCTAATTTTGAACAAATAAGGGATGAAAGATAATTTTAAAAATATAATCTAATAATCACAATTAGTAAAAAAAAACTTCGTGAGAAAAAAATAGAATAATAAAAAAGAGTTTAAACTAAAAGTGTATTTATGGTTTTTTTAATTATTTTTTTAAAGATTTAGTTTATTGTTTTTGTTGCATCTCTATAAATATTTATTAAAATAAAAAAAAGATTGTTTAGACCAGATAATTGGGCCCAAATTAATTGAATAGTTATTTATACAGGCCCAAAGCCCTAAAATCAAAGTATAGCCCCAACTCTAGCCCATAACAAATAACAGCTGTCTTGGACCGTTGTCATCGGTCAAACCTTCTGGTGTATTCCAGACCCAAATTCAGCCCCATAACAAATAACAACTGTGTACAGTTGTCATCATTTTCAAACCTTCTAACGTTATAGACACACCTTGCTGCCGCTGCTCATATTTGAAGGATCTCCGGCGAGACTCTCTGCTGGAATCGTTGCAGCAAAGCTAGAGGTGATGAACTGATACTCTACGAATGACGATGAAGTGAAGTCCGGTAGCTTCTTTTGAAGCGTTCTTCATTGGCAGCATTCTAAATACCGAACTGAGTTTGAGCCCCTGACGATTCCCAGAGTGAGAGTTTAAAACAACTTCGCCACGGTTGCAGTTTTATGTTGATTAAGGGCATTCGGAGTTTCGAGCCCTAAAATAGGATCGTCAACACCCTCTTCAAGCCATTGACGCTGATCGTTGGCCCTAACAGTGGTAATTTCTTTTCGAACTCCATTTTTTGATATCTAGTCTTTGTTGTTATTATTATTTACATTTTTTACATTAGTAGTTTCTACTTTTATTATTTACATTTTTCACATTAGTAGTTTCTACTTATCACTCACACGGATTAAGAATGTTTCTCAAGGTTAAGAAAAAAGGATGGTAGGTTGAAATAACGGGAGTGTTTAATTACAAAGCCTCGTCTTGCTCAACGGAAGCTTGGGCATTTAGAATTTCCTTTCATATGCTAGATTTAGAGAAAGTAGAATTGGGATCGTGGAATTCGGCTGGGCAGCATCTCTAATGACTATTCAGTTGGTGTCAGTGGTATGTCTAGAGTATGGAAATGAGAAGCTAGAGGACAGTCCAAATTATTTTTTTTTTCACGATGAATGCAGGCAGGTGTTGCAAGTGTGAAAACTTAATTCCTATGATGGACGAGAGAGTATTTTCGATTCAGAAGGAAGGGAGATGGTAGTTTGGAGTGAGTACAAACAATTAAATGTAATTTTATGTTACAACTTGAAAGAAAATGAGAAATATGGGTCTAAGGAGGAAAGAGGCAAACAAAGAGAGTGGGGAAAGGAAATTTGGAGTAAGGTGGCTGAACATGATGTTTCAAATTAAGCGAGGGAGAAAATAAATGGTTGACCAAATTGAAGGAAGGAAGTGTAAGACTTCAACAAAATTAGTTGGGGGAAAGCATTAGTTATTTGTATTAGTTTCCTCCATAATTGTTGATATGATATTTTGGAATCCCTGAAGTATACTATCTTTGAAGCTCTTCTTATCTTGAATTTGATAAGATGCCAAGATGGATTTATTAAAAGAACATAGAAAGAAAGTGTGGCACAGTTTACCTTCTTGTTTCTTAATTGATGTAGAGAGTGTGCCCTTTCTTTTATTAGAATTCTAATACAATCTTTTGGTGTCAACTTTTCATTTTAACGTGGTCACCACCAAGAAGCCCTAAGCCCTAAGCCCTAAACCCTAAACCCTAAACCCTAAACCCTAAACCCTAAACCCTAAACCTTACCAGGAAGCCCGTTCATAGTAATTGTCATTTTAAGGGAATCAGTCCTTCCTTATTACCAGGAAGCCCATTCATAGTAATTTTCATTTTCTTTTTTAATTCTTACAAACAGACTGCATGTTTCCTTACAAGAACTTTCATGTTTTCTTGTTATAGAATTGTGGCATCCTTTTCATCATGTATTGACGTGGTAATATTCTCAAATTGTATATATCGTTAGTAATTTTGTTTGCTTTTTAAATGAGGTCGGTAAGTAAAATTGATGCAGTGACTGTTGTTTGTACTGTTGATCATGCATACTTGTTGACGTAGTAGTGGCAAAGAAATATGGTGATTTGAGCGTTTTGCTTTTGGTTGAAATTTGACATCCTTAATTTCAGTTATCATTGTTTCTACTGTTGTAAAATTGCAGAAAGTTTGTCTCAGCTCTAGATGTGCTGACATGGATAGGGAGATTCCTGCACTAATGGGTGTGTCAAAGGTTGTTCTGGAAAATGTGATATTTGTTCACCAAGATGAAGCTAATTGGCCATTGCAAGATCCTTCAACACCATAGAATAATTTTGATCATATCTTCTCTGCTACAAGGTACTGTATCCATGTTACGATGAATTCGATGTTGTTTGATGACGTATCTCGATATAATAAATAATATTGGCAAAATCATGTCTTCAAACGAAGTTGTGTCATTGGCCACAGTAAACGAAAGCTTTTTATTCAAGTTAAGTCCGTATTTTCGGTATGTTCTCTATTTCATTTCATGCATAAGTAGTCTTGCTTGTTCTTAGAGAATCCGTTGACTCTCACTCTAGCCTCGTAAGTCATAACAAAGATTGTCTATAACATTACCTTTAGGAAATTTGTTTTGTCATTGTATTGGAAAGCCTTGTTCACATTCCTGTTCTCTGGTCTTTGATTCCACCTATTCTTCCATGCTTGGGTGAACGGTGATTGATGATATAAGTTCATATTTTAATTTTTGAGCATATTAATGTGCAGATATACAAAGGCATTGGAGGTCATAAAGAAGCTTCACAAAGATCAAGCTCATGAAATAAAGACTTACAAACTAAAGTTGGAGAATCTTCAAACTTTAAAAGATGCAGCATATAAGGTTATTGTTCATGTTTTCCATGCATGTGTTGATAACTGATTTCACATTCTTTATTTTCTTGGCTAGCATTTTCTTTTTGGGTGGAGGTAGGTCCGATTGTCTGGGATCTTACACGTCCTAAAGTATGGTGGAACAATAATTCTTAGTTTTAATTTGTTGTGGTGAGTAATTTTTTAAAAGATATTCAAAGTCTATAATCCCTTTTGGTGAAGAGAGTTCAATGTGGCCACTTTTTAAACCGTTGCATATGTGGTGGAACAAGAATTCTTAGTTTCTCCCTCCTACATCCAACAGAACTGACAACCACATTGTATTAGCTTGAGTAATTTCTCCTTTGTAAAGATTGTAACGTTGAGGAACAAATGTGGTTGACCTAAAGGAGTGACTGAAACTAACTACACCTTTTCAACTTCGGTCTACATTTTTTCTTGGTCCTCCGTTCAGTGGCACACAACCATTAGCTGCATTTTTGTCCTGTCTTTTTGTGGTCTTGTGATCTTTCCTTCGAGTTCTTATTTGATAATTTAATTGTGAAAGAGAGAGAGATGTTAGATGTCTTCTGGAATTTTGGTGAAGGGGTTATTTTGCTGACATATTCTCTCACTATTACAGCTTAGGGAAAGCATTTCTCTAGAACAGGAAAAGCAGAATCTGGAAAAAGTCATAAGTAGGAACTGGAGAAGAACATTCAAGATGTTGATGCCAAAATTCATCATGCTGAAACGCTCCTGAAAGATGTGCGAAAACTGCAAGATCAAATATCTCCTAGATTTCCGAAAGAAGCACTATATAAGGAGCAGCAGAAGCAGTATATGCTGCTCTCGTAGAGGAGAATGAAGGTCAGTTCTAGTTGGAGCAGAATAAATATCTTCAAATTTCTTGATTAGTACTAAGGTTAGGTTTCATACTCCCTAATTTTTATATAACTTTCAATAAATGCTTTTCATATTTATAAATCTTTTACTTTTTATTATTTCCTTGATATGATTTGTTTTCACGTTCCTTGTGAAATCGTGTTTTTATTTCAAGAGTAAATAAACTTAAGAGAGGTTGAGCAAGGAATTAAGTTAAGTTCTATCCTTGAGGCTTAATTATTCTAAGTGGTTAGAAATGGAGCATTGACCTCTATTTATTATCCTTTTTAAGATAAGCCAAGCTTTCATTAAGATGAAATAAAAGGATACAAGAGAAAATCCAAAATGTGGTCAATTATTAACCTTAAAAGGGGCCTAATACAGCAACATAAGACATAAAGACTTTTGTAAGGGCCCTAATACAGCAACATAAGACATAAAGGCTGGCTTCTCATACAGTGTTTTGATATTATTAACTTTAAAAGGCCTATAATAAAGCAAAACAAGACATAAAGAGTAAAACTTTACAGATTTCGGACTAAAAAATGTGATATCTAACAAAGTCACACCTAAAATAAGATCTCTATATCCACCCTAAAATTTTATTGCCTTTTTCACCCTAAACCCCATAAAAGTTTTTGATTGAAAATGCTTCACCAATTTTTGACCATCAAGTAAAAGTTTGGTTGAAGAGTCCAAAAAATGGACCAATTAAGAGATTCATAAGGTAAGAGAAATTTGGTTAAAGTCTAAAATTGGACCATCAAGCCATTCTTTGGATGAAAGTGTAGATATTTTATTAGTTTATTTATTTTAAATTTTTTTTCTTAACTTTGGATGCAAAGTTAAGGAAATGGACAAATAAGGAGAATTATGGTTTTAGGTTAGAGATTCAGTTAGAGATTGGACTTCAACGTTTGGTTTGCACATGCCTAAGCATCCTTTGGATTATAATGTAAAAACTTGGTGGAGGAGTTCATGATATTGAAAAATATAAAGATACATAAGATAAGAGAATTTTGGTTTAATGTCTAAGATTTGACTACGACTTTTTGATTGAAGACATCCATACATATTGAGGATGAAAATGAATAAATAAAAAGAATTTTGGTTTAAGGTTGGAGATAAGAATTCCACATTTGGATTGAAGAGGCCTAGCCGTTGTTTGGATTTTGTAGTAGAAGAATTGGTTGAGGAGTTCATAAAATTGACAATTTAAGTGATACATAAGATAAGAGAATTTTGGTTTAAAGTTTGAAATTAGACTATTACTTTTTTATTGAAGGCACATAGGCATGCATTGGATAAAAGTGTAGATAATTGGAGGTGTAGTTGAGAAAATGGACAAATAAAGATAATTCTCGTTAAGTTTGGAGATTGGACATCGATATTTGGATTGAAGAGACCTAGCAATCTTTGAATTACAATGTACAAATTAAACTTGATTGAAAAAGAGTTCATAAAAGAAATTAAGAGATACATAAGATAAGAGTATTTGGTTTGAAGTTTGAGATTAGATTACAACTTTTTGATTGAGGACACTTAGGAATTCTTTCGTCGAAAATGTAGATAATTGGAAGCAAAGTTAAGTACATTGACAAATAAGGAGAATTGACAAATGGGGTTTGAGAATTTGACTTCAACATTTGGATTGAAGAGACCTAGCCATGTTTTGATTATAATGTAAAAATTTGGTTGAATAGTTCATAAAATGGACACATTAAGAGATACATAAGATAAGAGAATTTGGTTTGAAGTGCTAGATTGGACCATACTATTTGATTGGAGACACCTAGGATCTTTTTGGACGAATGTGTAGATAATTGGAATCAAAGAAAATAGAAAAATAAGTAGAGTTTTGGTTGAAGGTTGGGAGATTGGACATCAACATTTGTATTGAAAGCGTTTAGCCATTCTTTTGATTATAAAGTAAAAACTTGGTTGAAGAGTTCACCAATTGGACAAATTAAGAAATGAGATACATAAGATGATAGAATTTTGGGTTGAAGTTTGAGATTGAACTACGACCTTTTGATTGAAGACACCTTTGCATTTTTTGGACGAGAGTATAGATAATTGGAGGAGAAGTTGAGAAAATAGACAAATAAAGATAATTCTCGTTAAGTTTGGAGATTGGACATCGATATTTGGATTGAAGAGGCCTAGCATTCTTTGAATTACAATGTACAAATTAAACATGGTTGAAAAAGAGTTCATAAAAGAAATTAAGAGATACATAAGATAAGAGAATTTTGGTTTGAAGTTTAAGATTGGACTACAACTTTTTGATTGAGAACACTTAGGAATTCTTTCGTCGAAAATGTAGATAATTGGAAGCAAAGTTAAGTAAATTGACAAATAAGGAGAATTAACAAATGGGGTTTGAGAATTTGACTTCAACATTTGGATTGAAAAGACCTAGTCATGCTTTGATTATAATGTAAAAATTTGGTTGAATAGTTCATAAAATAGACACATTAAGAGATACATAAGATAAGAGAATTTGGTTTGAAGTGCTAGATTTGACCATACTATTTGATTGGAGACATCTAAGATCTCTTTGGACGAATGTGTAGATAATTGAAAGCAAAGAAAATAGAAAAATAAGTTGAGTTTTGGTTGAAGGTTGGGAGATTGGACATCAACATTTGTATTGAAGGCGCTTAGCCATTTTTTTGATTATAAAGTAAAAACTTGGTTGAAGAGTTCATCAAATGGACAAATTAAGAGATGAGTACATAAGATGATAGGATTTTGGTTTGAAGTTTGATATTGAACTACGACCTTTTGATTGAAGACACCTTTGCATTTTTTGGACGAAAGTGTAAATAATTGGAGGTGAAATGGAGAAAATGGACAAATAAAGATAATTCTCGTTACGTTTGGAGATTGGACATCGATATTTGGATTGAAAAAGCCTAACAATCTTTGAATTACAATATACAAATTAACCTTGGTTGAAAAAGAGTTCATAAAAGAAATTAAAAGATACATAAGATAAAAGAATTTTGGTTTGAAGTTTGAGATTGGATTACAACTTTTTGATTGAGGACACTTAGGAATTCTTTCGTCGAAAATGTAGATAATTGGAAGCAAAGTTAAGTAAATTGACAAATAAGGAGAATTGACAAATGAGGTTTGAAAATTTGACTTCAACATTTGGATTGAAGAGATCTAGCCATGCTTTGATTATAATGTAAAAATTTGGTTGAATAGTTCATAAAAAAGACACATTAAGAGATACATAAGATAAGAGAATTTGGTTTGCAGTGTTAGATTGGACCATATTATTTGATTGGAAACACCTAGGATCTCTTTGGACGAATGTGTAGATAATTGGAAGCAAAAAAATAGAAAAATAAGTAGAGCTTTGGTTGAAGGTTGGGAGATTGGACATGAACGTTTGTTTTGAAGGCGTTTAGCCATTCTTTTGATTATAAAGTAACAACTTAGTTGAAGAGTTTATCAAATGGACAAATTAAGAGATGAGACACATAAGATGATAGAATTTTGGTTTGAAGTTTGAGATTTAACTACGACCTTTTGATTGAAGACATCTTTGCATTGGAGGTGAAGTTGAGAAAATGAACAAATAAAAATAATTCTCGTTAAGTTTGGAGATTGGACATCGATATTTGGA
>JBBPDJ010000003.1:14694212-14707911 GCA_037974625.1 Cucumis cinereus
CCCCCCCCCCCCCCCCCCCCCCCCCCCCCCCCCCCCCCCCCCCCCCCCCTCAATGATTTATATAACTTGTTGCCAAATATTTACTCTGCAGACCCACCCATATGTAGAACCCAGATTAGATATTTGAAGCTCATCTGGGGCTGTTCTTTGCATTCAACTAAAAAAATTCTGTAACCCAATTTTCCTTATATTTCCTGCTGTTTCTCTCTTTGTTATTTGTTATTTGTTATTTTATTTAATTTAAGACGTGACAAAATATCTTCTTAGCTTAATCTTTGTTATGTATGTCTAACGGAGTGTTTGTTTCCGGGGGAGGCTTAACATTTTCAGGTTTAGGATTCTAAGTATGCACGCCAAATGCGGCTTAAAAGGTTTGTGGGCTTTCAATTTTTTGTTTGATAGAATCTCGGTGTTGATGTGTACAACAATCGATAAGTTGGTAAAAGAATCAAATCTTAATGGTTGATCTCGTCTCAGATAAATCGAGAAAAACTGTTTAAACGATTTCTTAAAAATGCTCCTAGTTTTATAGGATGAAAACGTAAGTGTGTTAGTTCTTACAAATTTCCTTAAGAAATGAAAGTTTAGAAAAGTATAAGGTCTTAGCTCGAAACTTAAGTACAAATACATAAACTAGACTTGTAGTTGACGTCTAAATTATATATTTGGCCTCGTAAGTTAGTTTGAGTCCTTTCGGTTTATAATTATTCTCTATGGAGACTTATGAGCGGTTATATCAAACTATATAGAATATTTATGAAGTTTTAAATCTCGAGATCAAATTTATAATTTAATCTTTTTAAGATTTATAATTATTAAAGTTTAATAGTTGACTATAATTAGAAAGATTTATATTTATATATACATATTAAAGTTTAATAGTTGAGTATGATTTTGTTTCCCATGATTATTTTTTAGAGATATTGATTGATGATGCGTTACAGCTTTTATTGGATAATCATAATCATGTATTTGTAATTAGGTATTTTAATTATAATAATATTTGTAATATTTAATTTAATTGAATATATTCGTGATTTTATTTTAATATTATTTAATTCCCGGAGATGGCGTTACTGTTGCCAAATTGCTTTTCTATTAATCTACTAAAAACACGCGCACATGATTTCCTTATTTTTAATTAATTAGTGCTCAAGTTGTAGCAACATTGTCCATTTCAAATTCAAAACTTAGATCATATACACAAAATAATATGTTATTTTGACATTTTTTCAAAAAATATATATATTGATAAATTATTAAATAATATTAATAATCTGGATGGTAGTTACAATTATACCCTTAAACATATCCAAATTTTAAAATTAGATCCTTAAACTTACTTAATTATATCAATTTGGAGATTCATTTTGTTAATTTGTGGGTTCAAATTTTACAAATTATAAAGTAGATATATTATGTTGTTACTTACTAAACTTTAGGAACTAACAGTGTTACAAATTTGAAGGTTCAATGACTTAAAATGTTTTTTACCCATCGATTTACAAAACATAAATCTAAAAACAAAAACAGAGAGTAATTTTAATTTCTTTTTTTTTTTTGGAATTTGACCAAATGTTTACTTAAAATGGATGAAAATCATGGTATAAAATTGTAAAATAATATCATTTTCAATGAGCAACTACCTACGAGTCTACAGCTATCAATATAACTTGCAATATCACGTTCAATGTGAGGTAGAGATGGTATCTTTAACTTCGAGATTGATAGTAAATATTTGATACTAGTTGAATCAGGTTGATTTTGACCTATAATCTCGATTCTTAATTTTTCCAGGAAAAATATACATCTACATATTAAATTAAGACCAATGGAACAAAGGACTTATATATATATATAATCAAACCAAGAGGAAAATCAATTCTATATTTAGTTTCATTTAATAATTGTCGATAGAGAATTTTAATACCAAAAAGTGTTAATAAACAAAACAAATCTACTATAATTTTGAACAATAATGAACAAATTATACATCTTTGCAACATTTAGAAATCATAACCCATCAACATTAATTAAAAAATCACCATGAATTTTGATTAATGTAATACTTTTAATGCCCACATAAATTAATATTCTATATTGCATGTGTGGAATAATGTTTTCCAATTTTATTAAAACCACATGGTTAACCATATCAATCAACCGTAACCATAATTGACATGTATCATTTTTTTTTAAATTGAACGTTTGATTAATCCTTAATTAAATGAAAACTTTAGCTTTAAAAATTATGGTGTATTTTACCAATATGATCGAAATTTAATAAACTGTAAATTTGTCTTTGAATTTTTTATTTATTTTTAATATTTAATTACGTCCATACTAATCATAAAATTAAAAGTTTCGAAATTTATTAAACACGTCTTGAAAATTTAAAAACCAAAATATCTAATTAGATACAACCTTTATTAGTAAGCAGCTTGTAATTTAACAAATTTTAATTTATAATTAACACACAAAATATATATATATATTAATCATCATCCCTTCCATAAAATAATTACAAGACCCAAAATCATAACACCATAGCATATAATTATGATACACATAATATTTTGATTTCATCCACATTATTCAATATATATTGTATTCTTCACAACACACAACAACACATCAAACTCTATGAAATGCCAGAAGCCTGCATGCTTAATAAAGCCAAACCATCTCTTTAACTTTAGGGCTAGCTCTTAAGCACACATTCCATGCACATTTCACTTTATTACAAGAGAAAAACACTTCAACACTTCATTTTTTTTGCCTTCTTTACAATTGACTACCTTGGATGACGACGACGACGACAATGGTGATGATGATCTTAAAAAGTTTTTCTAGGGTCTGTATGGCTTATCACTAGAGAAGTATCGGTGAGTTTCGGTGTCAGAGCCCTTTCCGTAATTTTTATAACCAAGATTTGCATCATCGTCGTCATCGGTATCATTGTTGTTAGCTACAACGACAGAAGCAACATCAGTGTCATCAGGGTCAGGCTCATTTGCCTCATTGAACCCTCCTACTTTGGGAGTTCTTCGATCACCGAAGCCTTGAATTAGTTTACGTGCACCCTTCTTCTCGATGACGTTGTGCATCGCGGCATCCGCCATGAGAAGCAACAACAAGGCAGCAAAGAGAAGAAGCACCTTCTTCATCATAATCATCGCTACAAAACCCTAAACGAAAACGAAAAACACAACTTGATTTCGATAAATACAAGGCAAAATTAGGAAAGAATTTGATTAAAAAAATTAAATTACCTTGTGATTTGATTGATAATTGGAAGGATAATATGGTATGAATCATGGAAAAATGAAGCATGTATATAAAGGCAAAATTCTGACCACTGTTTTGTACATTGCAGAGAGATAATATATATATGAAGAGGGAAATATTAAAAAGAAATATAATTGGTTTTCTAAAAATTAAAAAAAAAAAAATTACGCAATAAATATTTTGAATAACGTCTTGAAAGCACTTTGGTAGAATCATCATGCAAGAAAAATAGAAAAGTGCGGTTTTACTAACCGCAGTGGAGATAGCATACATGTTTGTCGCTTCACTATTGGCGTCTTACAAAATATGCATAAAATATTAATTATACCCCCACCTCGATATCAAAGATTCAAATCTTTAATCTTAGTTATTACTTAAAATTATTATTAATTAATAAATTAAAAATATTTATTTTAAAATATAGTAAAAATATTACTGTCTATTCTACAACGGACCGCAAAAGATCAAAATGTTACTGACAATTTTGTATTATTTTAGTATTATATAAAGGACATAAAATTGAGGAGAGTTCTACTCTTTGAACTTATACTAAATCTGTCGGTGCCAGTAATTTAAAAAGAAAAAATAAATGTATATCAATTATTATTAAGTGAGTTTGCTTTAACATGTACCGGTTTAATTACAAGGCTCAAATTTAAAATATTTTTTATAGTAATTATTTCTTTTTTCAAAATGATTTATTACTATTATTATATTTTAAAAAATAAAAAAGAAGAAAGAAAAACTTGCGTGGTGGCAAGGGGATCCCTCACTTCCCACCGAGAGGTAATTATGATTAACGCAATTTCCATCAATTTAAGTTTCAACGATTTAATAATTAAATCACGAATTATATATATTTTAATATTTTTTAGATTATTTCAATATTATTGAAATTCGTCATTTTCTTATTAAGCCAGCAATAATTATGAAATATATATATATATATATATATATATATATATATATATATATAAAGATTTTTTTAGGTATCAATCTCTCTATTCCAATGATCCTAATAATCCACGTGTACATTAGGAATGATATATTTTTTTCCCTTTCTAAGAGAATAAAATTCTAGTCTTTTTTTTAAAAAAAAAAAATTAATTACATTCAACCACAATTAAGTAGATTAGTTGACGGTTTAGTTTTCATCTTAGGATGAAAAATGAAAAATGAAAAAGACAATCTTTTGAAACATTTGACGAAATTCTCTAACATTCTAAGTTCTTGATAAATTATTTTACATTTTTATGATCATCTCTATTTTTTGGTGTTTATCTCGGTTATAAATGTTAGCCCACAATCAAATTATTATATCACCAAATCATATCGAAGGGTTGCGGGTGGCATAGCTCATTGTGGAAAAAAATGATTTCAAATTTGTTTTTACTTAAAATTATAACCTAATTAAAATGATTGGATTTTGCAAGATTTTATAGGAGATAGAAGTCGTATTACTTATTACTCCGATCACAATTTTAATTTTCTAATGATAAATCATAATTAAAAGTTCATATTAGTAAGATTCGTTGAATTATGCTTATGTTTTATAACTAGAGTTGTAGTTTAGAACTCCGTGTTTTCATTTATAATCTAATCTATAGAAGACAAGTTCGATATTCTCGTGTTTTTTAATACTTCTTAGTTTGTTCTTCATTATATATTTAGATCGAAGTTGATACATGTTAAGCAGTGTATTCTTTCGTATATATGGATGTAATTTAGATGATAGATATAAAACATCACAAACTTATGGTGGAAGTAGAGATGTTTGCACAAACGATCACATCTTTTGTCCTAACATTACAAAATTATATATATCGTCCTTTTCACTTATATATAAAATATAACTAACTTAACGATAAACACCTTATATTTTAACATTTGTGTTCTTTTAAAATCTTATTTTTCTATATATTATTAATACACATTTAACCCACAAATACCATATGTTGTCAATCCAAAATTGATGGTAATGTCCATTGGGCCTTGTGATTCTAGGTGGAGGTCCCTTCTAAATTGCCCAAACCAAGACATCACCAACCCTTTCTATCATGTTCTAATTGAGATTATCCCAACTTTTTTTCTTGGCTAATAAAACATCTTTTTTCTTAATCTCCATAAGTTTTGGCTTTGTAATAATGATTACAACAATCATTAACCCAAATTACTAGTTTTCTTATCCATCGAGTTATGCTTAGGTTGATAGATTCAAACATTTGATATCTTTGATTGAAGATATAACATTCTAATCAAAGTTATCGTTAAGTTGTTCGGTAGTTTTTTAACACATTTGAACTCTAATTTCTTAATTAATCTACACGAGTTAGAAAATTTGATTAAATATTAATAAATTGTTACTAAATTGTTATTTGATCTTAAGTTTTCTAATTAAGCACCAAATCGCATTACCTACTCAAGCTATGCTGGAAAATAACAACTTAAGAACCATTTTGTTTTGAGGTGCACTAATCTATGTAATTCTTCATCTCTCCCACACAAAAATAAAATAAAATAAAATATTTTTAAAAAAAATAATTTTTAAATCTTGTTTTTGTGTGGTGAAGAGATAAGAGCAAGTAGATAAGTGCATCATAAAATGCACCTAATTATTACTCTTTCCTTATTAGTTTTTCATTTTATAATTTTATGCTAGTTTTCTCTTAAAATTTCCGTTTTGATTTTTTGATTTATTAAAAAAAAACACTTAAATTGCTAACCAAATTAAAAAAAAAAAAACACAAACACAAACAAACTTTTGAAAACTATATATATATAATGTTAGTTTTCAAAATATTAATAAAAAAGAGATGACAAAACACAAAACATGAAAATAGTATTTACAAGCTAAAATTTTTTAAATAAAAATAAAAAATTAATTTTCAATTTTTCGAATTTTGGGCCTTCATATAAATAACAAATCCCCCCCCATAAAAGCAAACCGTTAATTTCTCTGTTTCATATGCTAATGCTGCACAATATCCCTTGGCGCCAAAGCTTAATTTGAGAACTTCCCCAAAATTCTCCCGCGATATCAAGATGGAGAAAAGGTTCAAACACTCTCAAACTCCACAGACAGATCAAACAACAAATCGTAGATCAAGGAAGCCTCAGAAGGTACGATTTCTCTGCACATTTAATTTGTTGTTCTCAATCTCCCTCATTCTCTAGTTTGATTTCCTGTTCGTTCTACTTCCTTCAAGGTTGTCAAATGCTTGGCTTCCACATTTTCATCACTTTCCGACGATAAAATCCAGCCAATTTCTAAAGAAAACTACTCTCCAATTTCTGTTGTCTCAGACGTCAATCAGATTTCAGATGTCGATAGTGTAAGTTCCGATTCATCTGTTGTTTTTTGTTTTAACTTTTCATTTCGTTCTTCTATTTCTATTTAAGTTGATCTCTGTTCGTGGAGTAGTAGATTTGTAATCTGTTATTTGCTCAAGTTTTATTCATATGGAGATTCACTTCATGTATTTAACGTAAGATTAAACGATGAATCGAAGTAATACGAGACATTTACGGCATTGATCTCGAATCGTTGAGCAGTAGATTTGTAATTTATTCTATGCTCAAGTTTTATTCGTACGGAGATTCATTTGATGTTTTTAACGGTTAAACGATGAAACGAAGTATATGAGAGACTTAAGGCGCTAAAATTTGTTAGCGATCTAAGTTAGGTTTTATCAAATTTTCAGAGTTTCTTACGAGATGTTAATCCGGCATTTTCTGCTTCCTGCGATACCTCGATTTTCCCCGATCTTTCTCCATCTTCAGTCGTCAGTTTTGACAATGAACAGCTTGACAAGGTTTCAGTTAATTTGTCTGGATCGAATGATATGAATGAAGCAAGCGCGGGTTCAGTAGAGGCAGAGATTGCTGTGAATTCTCTACGGCGTGCTTTAACTCAAGTCCTGCAATCGACGGATGTTGATCATCAGTCTAAGAAGCTTATAGATGCATCTATGCGTATCATTGTGGACGACTTCCTTGCTATACCTCAAGAGCGAGATCAGATTGCTCAACTTATTTCTGTCAAAAATCATGTTCTCTCTCTGTGTGTAGTATTCCTGTGGATCATCGTCTTGGTTATAGCTTTCTTTGTCGGTTCGGGAGTCGAGAGCTCTTTCACTGGACCATTGCCAACTTAAGCTTGCGAAGAAATTCATTGTTTAAGCATCTAAGGTTAGATTGTAAATTGATTTTGCTGTAACTTCTTACCTTTGAATTGGACTTTGCCTCTTTCATCTTCCTACATAAGAAATCTGCTGAACCTTAAAATTCGTAGTCAAAAGTTAATCGTGAACTTGTTGGTGATCAAAACTTAGGTTACGGTTAGCGTATTATGATTTAACGCTAGTTGACATTCCATGAACTTGTTGTTGATCATTTAACTGCTAATTAGTGAGTTTCCACTTTATTATTTGTTTTCATTTTGCAAAGCTATATTCTGCCTAGAGAATTCATGGCAGTTTTTTTTTTAATTCGACGATATTATTATGATGTGACTTAGGAAAAGATCCAAACTGCCCTGCATTCTGGAAGATCTTGTTGCAACTTGCTGAATCATTTGCATATCATTTCCAGCATTATTGCATATTTTTAGCAACTTGTTTTCCTTTTTGGTGCATCATATATATGCATATCAGATATTGCATATTTTTGTCTTCCGTTAGAAAATGCATTTGCGTCTAATAGACGCGATGACTCAAACAATGAAATCATATAATGATTGAAGAGAACATGTTTGTGGTTGGCACAACCTGATATTGATAATGAAAAGATTACTGCCAGCGCTTTGAATGTGAATTTAGAAAGAAATTGTTTTAGATTTTCCATGAAAGACTTATATTGTAATTATCTTTCTTAGGAGGCACAAAAGCATTGTTGCACATTTTTGGCAAACTCCTTTCTGGTGCATCAACTCATCATGTATGCTATTATAAAATGTATTTTCTCTACCCTAAACGATAACCTAAACAATGAAAATCATATCATATATGATTGATTGAAGAGATCATGTTAGTGGTTGGCAGGCATAACCTGACGGCAATGACAAAATTAGTGCCAACTCACTGAATATAGTTGAAATATGTTTTGGAATTTTATGTAAGGAATGGATTGTAATTAGTTCTTTTAGATGGCTCCATACACATATACCTTCTACTGTTTCCATCTGGTAACTTGAAATCTGAGAGGAATGACTTGTTTATTACATTGAATAATTAAGGCTCTGTTTTGCTCAACGTTTTAACTAAAATGAACAATTTGTTACATCGAATTAATAGTTGAAATGCTTTAAATCTACTTTTAGGTGTCCTTAACGACCAAGCACAAGGCCTTACTGATTCCTCGAGGAGTTGTGCTATATAATTCTAAATTTGTAATATGATATTTTCTCACTCTAATAATAATCAGCTCTTTCTCTTTGCTGGTGGCCCAAGCTAAACACATCTTGAATGAACTACGCAAATCTTCTTTTTATTGTTGATCTCTTACATGAATATTGTTTAAGATTGTAATTGATTTGGTGGTAGTTGATACTTAATAAAATGATGATGGTAAATCCCAGTGGCTAAACCCACTATGAAAAAGCTACTGGTTCTCTGAATGGCAGGACATCTACATGTTACCTTCCTAGTGGTAAATAATTTTTCTTTTTTAGAAATATATGTTTATATATTCTTTTTCTTTTTATAGAAAGATATATTGAGATAGATACAGACTGGACTGCATCCAAATATTGTTTAAATAATTTGAGTTAATTCACAGCGAGGTAACCTTTATGATCTACATTTACTTGTCATCACAACATTTGTTCTGTCATACATATAGAAACAAATAGAGAGAAGAAAGATGTACTTTGAGGGGATTATGTCAATTATCATAACATCTCATAGGTTAACGTTTTAAATTTGTACTCTTTAACTATTTTTGTAATGAATTTGCAGGTTGCTTACTGCAAATAAACGTGGAATCAAATGACAATAATAAAGCATTGGGGTCTTAACTCACCAGGCTTTTTTCTGATGATAATTTGCAATATATACAATTTTACAGTCCTGCATGCATGCAACTGCCAGGTATGTGTATCTCTCTCTCTCTCTCTCTCTCTCTCTCTCAATATTAATCTTTAATTGATGTTTTTTTAATTATTATTTTTTTCTTTCCCCAATGTTAATGTGACTGACTTTGGCATCTTCTTCTTTTATGGTACTTTTGAAATCCTATTAAACCTTCCAGTCCCCTCTACTTTATTGTGTCTGACATGAAGGGGGCAACCTCTCCTCTTAATCATAATGGCTCTTATAGTAAAATTAAAGTTTAGGTATAATTTAAGGTTTATTTTCGGTGGCTTGTTCTCTTGTGTATTGATTACACATGGTCTCAATGATTTCTTTGAGAAAGAGGATTAGGTTCATTATTATCTGTTCTAATTCTATAATATTCTAGGCCTAGGTCCTCATAGCTACCATTATTAGGGCCCTATGAACTTTTTGTTGGTGGAATGCTGACATGTCCACAATAAAATTGGCTTTACTAATGGGTAGGGTTGATAAATAACGATAATGAGATAACGAGGTGTAGATAAGTCATACTCATCTTCGTCTATCTCCTTAAATCACACAATCACGAAAGACAGAAATATATTAAAAAAAAAATTACATTTTTTAAGAAATTTTTTCATACGTCAAGTTATGATTGGATAGATGTACCCAAAAATATTTCAGGTCTGAAAAAGCCAATAAAGTATTTTAACCTTCCTAATTATACTTAAATACTAGTGCTGCTATAAATTGTTCGTTCATAAAAATTCAGATCCTAAAGTTTGAGATTAGAGTACTTTTTGTTCATGAATTTGCAAAATAACAAATGATAATTATAATGAAAGTAATTTTAGTGATAATAATGAAATGTACAACAATATTTTGAAAAATTACAAATATAGTAAAGTTTATCTGTCATGAGGGATAAATTTTTATTGATAATACTTTATTATATTGGCATTTTCTAGAAAAATATTGTTAAATATACTAATATTTTAAATTTGATTACTATACTTTCAATTGTTCCATAACAAATTTAGTTCATAAATAGATATTACTTTGAATTAATGAATCTCTAATACACAAAATTAAAACTTTAGACCCCATTTGGTAATTAGTTGTTTTTTTTAAAAAAAAATTAAACATATTTCCTCTCAATTTCTTACCGTGGTTTGGTCTATCTTGATAAAAGAGTTGGATTCTTAGTCATATTCTAAAAATAAAAGTAAAATTAATTTAAATGATAAAATATTTTAAAAATTTAAAATATAGCAAAATATCATAGGTACGATAGATTAGTATATGTGTCTATTTTTGTCATAATAAACACAGATAGTAGTCTATTCTTGTTTATCACGATCTGTAATATTTTACTGTATTTGTAAATGTTTTGGTTTATTTAGCTATATCAAGAAACAACTTGAATAGAAACATGCATTTTTAAAAAGTAATTAGTTCTCAAAACTTGATTTGACTTTCTAAAAATATTGGTAGAAAGTAATAACATAATACGAAATTTTAAAGTGAAATGAGTGTTATTATAAGCTTCATTTTTAAAAATAAGATTAAAAATTTACGAAGAATTTAAAAACTTTAATAATTTAGAGACAAAAGTTATAATCAAGGAAACGAAAAGTGAGCCATCAATAAAAGTTTAACTTATAGCATGTAACTAGGTTGTGCAAAAGGATAGGTTATAGAAATTTGTTGATTTGGACATTAAATAGTTTCTTTTTAAATTGCAAATTTGGATTTTTACCTCTTTATTTGTATTGCAAAGTTAAAAGGTTATAAAAGGTTGTGTGAAGTGATAGGTTGTAAAAATTGGTTGGTTTAGATATTACTCTCAACTAGTTAATATATTAATATATAGATTTTAAGATTGGCACTGAATTATTAAACCCAATTTTCATGAAATAAAAATTATATTTAAAAGTATGAATTTAAATATTAAATTTATCTCCGTGATTAAATGTGTATTTTAGAGTGATTTACCCTTGACAATTTAAAATTAATTTAATATTTAATTTTACACTTTTAAATACAATTTTCATTCTATTAAAATTGATTTTGAATGATTAAAATTACAAAAGTTAATTTTAACTATTTCAAAATTATTTTTGTAATATGTTTGGTCTAACTTTTCAAATCTTTAATATTTAAAATAAGAATTTTTGAGGAAAATTTTAAAAGTTTATTTTACACCATTTTTATCTATAAAGTTTAAATAAAAAAGACTCTTAGATTTTTTTTTTTCTTTTCGAAAAGTTCTTATGATAGCGAAAAATTGAAAGTTTTTCTTCAACAAGTTGTCAAAGATGTGGTTTAATGTAATTTTAATTGTGACAACAACAAAAAAAAACATTCCTAAGTATATATTAATTAGGGTGAAAAAAGATTTATGTGAAGGAAATTTTAAGGGTGGGGCATAGCTGTACAAAACAAAATAAAATGGAGTTGGAGACAAAGACACTGCCAGAGACAAAACCCACATACCACATGCACTTTTTAAATTTATTTTTCCCATTTTCTAAACTGTTTTTTTAATTAAAAAAAATTATAATTTCAACATATTTCATTACTAACTTGACCTATTGATGTAGTTAAAACACATTGTACTAGGAGATGAGATAACCATTTTCTGTTTTAGTTGATGGGTAATTTTCTTACTCTGGTGTTTAGTTTAAAGATCATCCTCTATATGTTAACGTTTCCTGTGGAACGTTGTCTAGTAATTTGTTATTTTTTATTACTTACAAAAAAAAAAAAAAGACAAAATTAGAAGTTTGAAAAAAGTGATATTTAAGTGTAAGGATGAAAGCATAAAAACAAAAAAAATTACTTAAACCGAATATAATCAAACCAATTAAAAATATCTATATTAGAGAATTTGTAGGTTCAAGTGATTCAGTTTGCTTTAGAGAGTTCTTGTGATTCTCGGTGTCACATGTTTGAACCACATGAAATGTCGATAGTATTTTTTCTTTTGGTTATAAACAAATATGAAAGACAATCCAATCAAAAGCTCAATAACTCAAAGTCAACAAATTCAGTTTGTGCTTCCCTTCTCCCTGTTCTCTCCCACTTTGCCTTTAAAATTTAAGAAGCATTGATTAGGTACATTTTAGGCTGTACCTATCTATATGCTTCAAATATAAGATTAAAAGTTATTTTTTAAAAAATAGTTTTTAATCATATTTTTGTGTGGTAGAAATATAGGAAAATATCTAGATGAGTATATCTACACACAAGTATTTTTCTATTGGTAAATATCTTTTAAGTAGATGATGAAGTGTAAATTTAAGTAATTTAGTTAGCTTTTGTTACAGCTAGATTTAGTTTTCTAATTTTTATTTTTTATTTTTTTATTTTTTACTCGACATTTAAAATAAGTCAACTATGATTACTATTAATAAAGCTCCCATTGGTAAACTTTGAGCTTAAAAAAAGTTGACCATAGGTAGAATTTAAAATTAGTATTTTGTGGGACCTACTACTGTCAGTAAATTAAGTAGCCAATTGTGAGTTGATCTACCCAATCACTAAATAACACGTCGTCAAAGCATAAATTCTTTTATGCCACGTAACATATAGTGATGGCTTTGTATGCCCTGTCACCAATAAATTGTGAAAACCAAAAATAGTTATTTACATCGGGTGGGACTGAACAAACTCAAATAGAGACATTGGGAAAGAGAATGCAATTTATACTCAAATCAAACTTATTATTTGCCTCAATTTAAATTTTAAATTTTTATAAATAAATAAATAAATATATATATATATATATATATATATACACACAGTTAAATTTATAAATTGTTATAAATGAATAGATTTATAAGCTTTTATTAGAATTATATTTCAAAATCATCAACGCATTAACTAATACATGTGTGTAGACTTTTTCGGTTTAACAAATGGATGATTATAATTTGCATGGACATTTTTCAAATAAATCTTAATTGAAAGTCTTTATTGCTTTGCTTATTATGTATAAGGGTTATATTGATAAAATTATAAGTCACACAAAAATTATCAAAATAAAACATAATTGAAGGTTTAAATTGATATTAGCTTCAAAGTTTAACGATGTAAATTGATATTTTTTCAAAAACAATATTAATACACCCATCAAATTTAAATAATTTAGAGTATATTAGGGATGACTTTATGTTTTGATTTTAAGTGCTATACACTCAATGCAATGAGTGGGGGCTTTTGTTGTGGACTGCTAAGCTACCCTCTATACACATTTATTATAACACAAAATGTTAAAAAGCACAATTATTATTATTATTATTATTATTATTATTATTATTATTATTATTATTATTATTATTATTATTATTATTATTATT
>JBBPDJ010000003.1:14708011-14720288 GCA_037974625.1 Cucumis cinereus
ATTATTATTATTATTATTATTATTATTATTATTATTATTATTATTATTATTATTATTATTATTATTATTATTTTCTTTTATGATATAATTCCAGAAACATTTTAAAAATTCTAGTAAGTTTTCTTTATATTAAAAGTAGCTTTCAAATTTCAGGTTCCTGTTTTCAAATTTTAGCTAAGGTTTCTAGCACTTTTAAAAGGTAAAACAAGCCTATGTATTTTATATATATATATATATAATTTTAATATTAGGAAGGATGGTAGATCTATTCAACTATATTTGAGTTCATTATCAATAACAATGGTTTATTTAATTGGTTGTTTGACTAAAAATATCATTTTTATTTTTAATTTTAAAGTTTGTTTACCTTTAATTCTGTGTATTCTTGAATATTTAATTTTAATTTATATACTTTCAATTAATTTTAAATTTAGTCCTTTCAAATTACTTTATTTAATTAAAATTAACTAAATAATAATAATTTCTTTTATGTCAAGAAATATAATATGTGAAAATTTCAAAATTAACCTTAAACATATGTCTTTGAAAAAAATATTAGCGTTGCCATTAAAGGAACCGAACCCATTAGAAATGTTTTACTTCTATTTTTTCCTCTCTTTCCTCCTCAACACTCTTACTTCTCTATTTTTCGTCTATGGATAGTTCTAAAACAGAACTTTAACTTTATCTAAAAATAATGGTAAGAATATTTTTTAACTTTTTTAAAGTTTAATGATATTTTTGAAAATTTAAATTAATAGTATTTTTTTATCCAAAATATGAAGTTGTATATATGTGTGTTGTAATTTAAAGTTTTTAATTAGTTGATTTAATATTATTAATTATTTTTTGAGTTGAAATCTAGATTCTACCTAAGGCCTGAAGGAATAATTGAAGCTAATCTGATAGGAATGCACATGTACTGCCAAAAATAAATAAATAAATAAATGCAATCATTCACTAAATATGAATTGTAATGTAATTCATTAAAAGACTCAAAGTTGGCAAAGGTAAGCACTGCCTCCATTACTCTCGTATTTCTTCACTACCTTCTTTCTTTTAAAACTTTCACCAGCCAAATACACTACGGTCTCGTTTCTATTTGGTCTCTAAATTTTAAAATATTATATTTTAAAATTTTAAATTCTGTGTGTGATTTTAATTTCACTTCTAAGATTACTTTTTTTTTTTAATTTACACTTTTAACTTTCAATTTTTCACTTAATATAAACTTTAGTTTTTTTGCGTTAATGTTTATAAATTAATTTTGAAGCGTCGGACTAAATTGAAATCAAAACAAAAATTTAAGTCTCGTTTGGTTCACAGTCCAAAAATTATTTTGAAAAACAAAAACAAATTTTTATTTGTATACAAAAACATGTTTTGTTTCAATTTAAAATTTTAAAATTTTAAAATTTAGATTCAATATTCAAAATTTGTGTTTAGTTGTGAATTTGAAAATGTTATCATGAAACAATCTAAAAATAAAAGAAAAAATGACAATTTATTACTTTTGAAATAGACTATTTCAAGTGTTATTTTTAGAATTTGTTTTTAAAAACATGAATGCCAAACACGTTTAAATTATTATTAATTCTTTTTGTATTTTTTATTTTTAAAAATATAAAAAAATAAATCACGAAATAAACGGGACCTTAGAGATCTCAAATATATACTATTTTAATTCAAACTCAAATAATCTATACTTCAAACACAAACTATAATAACTATAATAAGACCCCGAACACCCTCTCTCACTCAATTATAGTACCAATAATTCCAATTTTCTTTTTGTTTGTGATGTCTTTTCAAAGGTGCAAATCTTATTTGGAATTGAGTAATTAATGTAGAACAAATTAAAAGATGCCATTCTAGATTTTATCAATTCATAACTTCTTGACTATATTTGTACTACATATCTTAATATATTTTATGTGATCTACCATTTTTATGATTTCATATTTCAACATTCATCCATTCAGATTTCAAAACTTTATATCTCCCTTCTATATATTGTTCAAGAAAAATAATAATATTAAATATAGATTGTATTTAAAAGTTATATTATTACATCTTTTTTTTATGGCGAAAAAGTAATTATGTTAGGATTGATTTATCTTTTATATTTTAAAAAAGAACTGCAAAATAAAATTTGAAATATATATATATATATATATATTGACAATATATATAAAAAAATCGAAATATTATTGGAAATTCTAAGGAGGTCTCCGGGGGCTTAAATGTCAACTATTTTCACATGTTTTTTTATATAAAATAAATAAATAAAATTGATTGATGCATTGAATATCCACCAAAAGTTCGTAGGTCTTTCAATGCACACGTGTACACTTTTCATTGGACCACGCTTCCTTAATACCTATCATTTTCTATTAAAGGTTTCATGTTCCTTCCTAAGGCTTTATTTATTTATTTTCTATTTTTATTGGGTGAGGAAAATATAAATGGAAAAAAATGAATAACTCTGTTCAACTGAAAAAATAGCTAATATTCAAGTTTAATATGGATTAAACTTTTATGTTTTTTTTTTGTAATTTCATTTCGAAATTTTTTTAAATATCTAATAAATTTCTCAATTTTAAATTTTGTATTTAATAAATTCATTGATATTCATTTTAATAATATGTTAATTTCTTATTTGTATTATCTACTTTTTATCATTATTTTTTTTAAAAATCAAGCTAATAAAAATAGTTTTTAAAATATATTATTACTATCATTTTGGAATTTGATTAAGAATTCAACATTTTTTTACATGCAAAATAAATAAATAAATAAGTCAATTTAATTTTTGAAAACTGAAAACAAAATAATTACTAAAATAAAACTTCAACTTTTCAATATATATATATATATATATATATATTTGTTTAGAAAAGACGTGGAATTAAAATAATATGATAGTTAAGGGATTAGATTTGTAGCTTTGATGGCCGATAGACTAAAGAGACACACATTAATGTTTATGTTTCGATTAAACTCTTAGGTTGAAATTTACTTAACTAAAATAAAAATATCTTATTGATCATGTTATCGTTAGAGTTGTTAATTTCATGTTTTTTTTTCTATTGAGTAGGAGCATTCTTCATCTTTTGAAGAAGTCAATTTTCTCGAAAAGTTTGTATCGATGGGCTCCTAGATTGAAATTTGGCTCAATGTTAAAATACAAACATATAAGTTACGTGTTAAAGTCCATTTAACTCCAAAATACGTGTGATGGTATGATGCTCCAATGAGGTCTTGTTCCTTCCTCTCGTTCCTCGTTCGACACAACTGCAATTTTCTTCTTCATTCCGAATTCTTCTTCTTCATTCCTTAGTAAAAATTAAAAAATATATATAAAAAAAAACATGTTTTTTTAATAATTAATGCCATTTTCTCCATTTTCTTTTCTTTTTTTTCTTTCTCTCTTGATTCTCTTCTTTAATTGGATGATGTGTTGATTGCATTTAATCCATTTCTCATTTTATGATTTTTTTTTCTTAAAAAATGGTTTGCATTTTTTATTTTATTTTTAAATATATAAACAAAAATTGTCGAAATTTTCATGTCTGAAGTTGAGTGGGCAATGAATAAAAAGGTTGTTTGGCGTTACCCAAAATTACAATTATTTTGACATTCCGTATTATACCAAAAAAAAATTCATTTTATTTTCTTACTTCTTCAAAAAAAAAAAAAAATTGATAATCCATTATTAATTAAATAACATATTTAAACTTTGAACAATCTTTTAATTTGTATCTAATAAATCAAAATAATTCTTTAAACTTATGATTTAATGTCTTGTAAGCTTTTTAACTTTCAATTTTAGATTTAGAAAATCTTATGTATAGCAAAAAATAAAAAATGTTTATAAAATATAACAAAAAACTTAAATGAGAATTTAATGAATTTTGCTATATTTTAAAATTTTGTTTGTTTTTTTAGAAAATTACAACTCAATTGGACACAAAATTGAATGTTTAATGTTTTATTGCACACAAAGTTCAATTGTATATCTAATAAGCTTTTCTTTTTTTAATAGAAGAAATTGAATATACCATAAGTTGTGTAACGCTCCAAGAACCATTGTGAAAATATAAGAAACATTCCCGACAGAAGTATTGTGAAAATATAAGAAAAGACAAAAGCATTGACACCCATAATATTAAATTTTCATCGACATGTCAATATTTTCATTGATATTTCTATTGTACGGTACAAAAATCCATAGAACATAAAAAATAGACAATACAACATCACAAGTATAAATATAATATAAATAATAAATATATGAACAATTTCAAAAATCATAAAATGTTTTTTTACTAATTTAAATTTTGATTGGTATAATACTTCAAGAAATATTCATCAAAATTTTCATAAAATTATTATCTCTCTCATCTCTTTACTTCCTCTCTCTTCCCAACACCATTTCTCTTTCTTTCTTTCATCTAACCTAACTCTCTCCCAATGTTAAAACCAACTTAAATCGAAAGTAAACCCAAATTCATCTAAAACCAAACCAAACCGTCCCATTTCATCTAAAATCAAACATAACCAATATTTATAACAGCGCATACTAGTCAGACCCGGTGTGGACCCACTGGAGTCATCACAGACCATCGGATGAGCCCCAAGCCATTGGCTATGACTATGGCTCCATAAAACACGAGTCACATGGTCCAACCTCAAAGCAATAAATCTTAGTTTTGGTTCCTTTTAACAACATCCCGCACTACAAATTTCCCTTCTTCTTCATCTTCTTCATTTCTCTCTCTCTCCACTTGCAGAAGAAGACGCCATAAGGACGTGTTCCATTTATTTCGTTCTTCAATTTCAACCATCTCTCCCTTTTCCCTCTCCTTAACCTCTAATTCAATCTTCTTCACAGTTATATCTCTTTCTCTTCATTCTACAAGGAATTCCCCTCAAGGTACGCATCTTATTCTAAGTTTTTTTTTAACCTTTCTTTAATCATCTACAGCCATTTTCAATCAAGATTGTTAATGGGTTTTTCTTGTTTTTCCTGGTTCTAACAAATTCATTTCGATCTGGGATTTCCCGTTTTGTTACGGAGTTTTTCGTTTCTGTTTTGCTAAGTCCGTCATACCCTGATGATCTTTTTTCTTTGTTTGCTTAGGAATTCGTTGTGTTAATTTGGAGGAGGGAAATTGGATTAAGGGTTTGATGATCTTTGAATTATTGATCTGTTGAGGGAATCAATTTTTTGTTTTCTGAAGATCGGATCGGTGCGTCTTGATGGCGTCATCTGTTCTTTCGAACTCCGATCGTGCACGTGAGTCTTCTTCAAGGAAGCAAAAGAAGAAGAAAAGCCATGGCAATAGAGATCATCATCAAAACCAGAATCATCATATTAAATGGAAATCTCAAGTTCAACAGGAAATTTACTCATCCAAGCTAGTACGAGCATTGAATCAAGTCAGACTCAGTCCTTCAAACGACGCGCCGCCACGCCGCGGCAGAGCTGTACGTGAAGCCGCCGATAGAGTCCTTGCCGTTGCCGCCAAGGGGAGAACTAGATGGAGTCGAGCCATATTAACGAACAGGTTGAAGCTGAAGTTCAGGAAGGCGCCAAAGAGACAGAGATCAACATCTACCGCTGGAAACAACCGCTCAAAGAAACCTAGAGTCAGCGTATTGCGGTTGAGAGGTAAATCCTTACCAGCCGTACAAAGGAAAGTTAGGGTCCTTGGTCGGCTAGTTCCCGGTTGCCGGAAAGAACCATTGCCGGTTATTCTGGAAGAAGCTACCGATTACATAGCTGCACTTGAAATGCAAGTTCGAGCCATGAGTGCACTTGCTGAGTTGCTCTCGTCTTCAACTTCTGCTGCAGGCTCTAGTTCATCTCCTCCAAGCTGATTCCTCGCTTTTCCCACTGGTGTTTTCCTTTTCCCCACAAATCCTTCCATTTTTCTGCTTCTTGTTTCTTTGCTTTGCTTGCTTCTATACAAGTGAAGCAATTATCTGTTAAATATGATTGCTGCTTATTTTCATCTTCCTCCATGATATTCCATTTTTTTTTCTTTTCACTCATCTTCTTCTTCCCCATCCTCTTGAATAACTTTTTTGGAATCCTATGCCCATAAAGGAGAAAACAAAAAAAAGGAAAAGAACAACTTGGAATTCGTACATAATTTGTGCTGTAATCTTCAGCTTCCTCAAGCTTGTTTGTTGTTTTAGATTTACTGTTGTGGATTTATTAACCCTCTTAATAACACTCTTGATTCTACAGAGTTAATGAGAAGAAGAAGAAGAAGAGGAAACAGAGTTTTGATGAATGTTAGGCAGTATTTTGCTTAGCTGATCAGGAAAAAGCAAAAAACAAAAGGGGTTGTCAAGCTTCTTTCCTTAGCTTTTAACATCTATTGTTCCAATTCTTCCCCCTGTGTGATTGGATTGTGTTTGATTTGGGAACTCAATGTTGATTTGTCTGAAAAACTTGGCTTCATTTATGTTCTGTTCATAACAAGTCTATTTTTTGAGCTCTAGGATCAAATTCCTTACCCCCTCCTCTTCCTTTAATTATTACAGTTTGTTGCTGTGCTGGTTTTGTTTTGTGGTGGGTAAAGTTTAGAAATGGGGAAACTGTTGTTCCAGTGGGGCTAAAACAACCCAGGAAAGAGACAATGGAAAGAGAAGGGTCAGTGGTGGGAAGGATGTAGAAAGGATTTTGTCATGTCTGAGTTTAGTAAAGCGCTGTTTGTGGGGGCATGGCAGTCCTAAATCTGGTGTTTGAGAATTGTGTGTTTAAGTAACACATCAGGGATGTTTGAGGCCTCCGATTGAGTTGTGTTTTGAAGTATTTAGTTAATAGGTTAGAATTAAAAGGTTTGGGTTAAGTTTATGATTCGGTCCTAAGTTGTTTCGTTTGAAGTATTTATCATTGAAGTTTGCATAATAGTTACTTCTTCTTTTGTCTCTCCTTCCCTCTAATGTTTTTAAATTCTTGTTGTCAGAAATTACGTTCGAATCAGAGTTATTGTTTATTTTGAAAACATTAGGGAGAGAGGAGAAGATGGAATTTCTTTACGAAGTTCGATAGTAAACACCATTGAAGTTATTCTTATTTAACACAGGCATATATGAGCAGAGAGAGAGAGAGAGGAAAGGGGGTTGGTGTGGCAATGATGTGGATTATAGTTGTTATAGTACCCACGCTGAACAGTGACAGCCCTAGATTTTTGGGGCATCCATGTGAGTTTTTCAGATATGTTGTATTTATGTGAGAGGTAATTTTAGGTTCCACCTGCCCTATTTAATATCCAAAGGACCTTTGTGTTTTGTTTGGTTTGGCATTCAGATAGATACAGCTCATACTCCTAGTGGTCTGCCACTTCCTCACCTCCTTGCTGGCTCCCACATCTCCCCATTCTTCCCTTTTCTTTTCTCCCTCACCCACCTCTTCCTTTTTTTTTTTTTTTTTTTTGCCTGTCATTAGACACGTCACTAAATGATATATTATTAAAAAATTATTTTATTTTTTTTTGTTCGTGTTCATCTACCTAGAAGACATTGAAATTACTCTTTTCGAGTAGAAAGGCTTTAAGATTTCACATGGATATTGGAAGTTAGAACATCGTGACGGTCTGCTAAGTTTTTGATTTTGTTTGAACCTCTGAAGGATTTGTATTCCAATAGTAAGCAGTGTTGAAGGGTTTAGAATTTCATATGGGACTTAGAACGTTGCTATGCCACAAAGTAGCTTCTTAACAAACTTCATTTAATATTTTGTCTCATTGTCTACTCCAACCTTAGTTTGATTCTTCTTTTAAAATTTACAATCAAAATTTCTATATACAACCCATCTTTACTTTTACATCGTGTATTCTTTGTACTCTAATTAATGTGAGATTTAGGGTTATAAGTGAGAGATTAGTTAGTTGTACTGTAATTAATTAATGTGAGATTATGTTCACATTTTTCAAACATTAACATCGAGAGATTAGTTAGTTGTTGTCTTATTTTTTTAAAATGGTTGGTTGGTTCTAATCTCGAATTGATAGCCTAACTAAACTAGACCTTATTTCGATAATTTAAATATATATATATATATATATATTATTATTAGGTGGAGAGTTTGGCCAAAAATTGATCTTATCACTTAGTGAAAACATATAAAATTATGTTCCATCTTCCATTACAATACATTAATTTTGACAGCACACGGAACAACGACACACTCTTTGCCAATTCAACAAATCTAACACATCCATATAACTTTACATCATCCAATGTTTATTAAATCTTGTCCCCCAATTTCTCAAAATATTATTTTTGTTTCTATATTTTGACGTTTGTTTAATATAAATTTTGATAATATATTCGCTTGAAAAATATATAAGTATTTAGTTTTGAGATATTGAATTTAGAATTTATTAAAGTATTGAGATTAAAATTAGACAATTGAAAATTCGTGTGCTAGAATTGAACAAACTTCAAAGTTTAGAAACAAAAACGATAATTTAATCTATATTTTGTTAGTATAATTCAATTTTATTTGATTTACTAAATCTTGTAATTCCATCCAAGTCTTTGTTAAAATTTTAATATTTTAATGCACTTTTGGCTACATCTTTTTTTTTTTTTTTTTACAAATGTAATAATATTTTACTTTCAATCAGTGATAAATTCTAACATATCCAAACATACAATATGAGAATTAGTTTATTTCCATTTGTTAAGATTTTTTTCTTCATATTTATCTTAATATGGTGTTTTTTCATCACAACATTACTTAAACCCAAAAAAGATGAGAATACATTATTTTATGTGGCCCACAGTCAACTACAAAACCCATGCCTTCATGCCCAAGTTTAAGAAGTTGTTTCACCTAAACCCAAAAAAGGCACACTCAAACTCTAATTAAAAAAACCAATCAATCAATTAATTAATTAATTATATGTGTAACAATAAGATGTTAGTTTTTATCATTTTCAAAAAAAAAAAAAAAAAAAAAAAGTAAGAGTTATCTCTTTAGCCAATAGATTTTTTCCTTTTTCTCCTATTTAACAACATACGAGATGAGAGAATAGAACTCTTGACCTATCGATCAGAGATATCTCTTAATTAGTTGAACTATTTTTTAAGTTGACAAGAGGTGAGAATAAACTAATAGTCGCATTTAAAAATAAGAGTGTTGGTGTGATAGCAACCATATATATTGTAACATATGGTACACTTAGCTAATTTAATTTATTAAAGTTTGTATAAATATATTTGCATTTTAATACAAAATGTTATTCTCAATCATTCATCTAATCTTGTCTCCCACCAAAGATTTCATTATTATATTATATATATTTTTTTTTAAAAAAAGAGATTAATTTGGTTAATAAGGGTTGTAATGCAATTTAGGTATTTGTTAAATCAAACAGCTCACACCTTTTCCCTTCATCCCTAAGTTTTTGTTTAGAAAGTTTATTATTCTTTTTCAATTCATTTTATTATTTATAGCTAAATCAATTCTTTCCAACTCATAATTACTCCCATCATATTTTAGGCCAAATACTTCATTTTTTCCTTTTTTTCTTTTATTTTTTATTTTTTTTAAAAAATCATTCGAAAAATACACCTCTATTGAAATTGTATTGAAAACATAATTTCTTGATTTTAAACGTACTTTTAAAATTTTAAAATATAGCAAACAATCGAAACTATTTACAAAATATAATAAAATCTTGTTTAAATAGTTTTAATTTTTTCTCTTGAATTCATATTTTATTATTATTATTATTATTATTATTATATAAATTGAGGAGGATGACGTGGCAGAAGTTTCAACCACATGAAATAAGACGGAGGAAAGATGATTAGACACATGTGACATGTCAAGACCATACTAAACTCCCTTAACACATATTTATTTATGGATACTCTTATTTACCTTATTTTTCTTTCATTCTTATTTATTTTTATTTATTTAATTTGAATTTCAATGATATCTTTCTAGTGGAAAAAAATAACCATTTTACAATATCTTTAAAGGATAAATAAAAGAACAAAATACTCGTGGTTTCGGTACTTTGAGTTTTATTCTATTTTTTTAATATTATTTTTAATAAATCTTAAATTTAGTTATATAAATTTTTTTTATGATTGAATAAAAATGGTAATAATAATAATAATAATTTTAATACAAAAATAATAATTAAGGTTTATCGAAACTAAAAGGATAATTTAACATAAATAAAAAAAATTAGTTTATATATGTTATAGATTAAAAAAACATAAAACGGTCAAACAATATAGAATTTACACAGATTCATTAGGTTTATTAATAATGTTTTAGTCTACAGCCATATGACAAAAGAAGGGAGAAAAAATTCAGAATACGTATCATATTCAACCTGAGGGTTAGATATTTTATATACCATAGAGTCAAAATCATAAATAACGTAAATAATAGAATTTCATATTTCACGTATTCAAACAAAAAAAAAACAATAATTAAAGTATGAGCCCCATGTTATGGAGGGAAAATGGCTTTAAAAATAGAAACAATAGATGAACATTTTTGTAAAAGATTCATATAAAAGACCCCATTGATTGGTTAAAGTTAGTTTTTTTTGGGGGATGGAAATGGTTTGGAGCATGTGATTGAATTAAAGAAAAAGCAAAAAGAAATACAAAAATAATATTATTTATTTTAATTTTAAGGAAAGTACTTTGGGAGGACAGCACAATGCACATGCAAATGGCCAGTGGTGGGGTTCTCTCTCCTTTTTCTTTATTTGCATTTAACTCCAACAAATGCTTCTAATATCATTATATACCCCCCATTTTAAATTTTATATCAATATCGTAACCCTAATTTATTTGTTTGTAAAAATCTTTTAATCATAAGGTTTTGTTCGGAATTGTTGTAGGTTTTAAAATTAGTAAATGCATAGTTTTTGTATATAAATTAAAAAAACGATAGGATTATTTTGAAACAAACTTTCAGCTACGAGAGTTGAAATAAAGTTTTTTTAAAGTTAAAGGATATAATTGAAACTAATATCAATGTTTAGGGTTATACATACCATTGAAACCAATTCTACAACGGGAAGAGATTTTTTATGATTTAAGGTTTTGAATAATTAATATATAAGAGAGTGTGGAGAGGTGGCAATGCTTGATGGGTTTCATTTATTTTAATTGTTGAAGCATATCAACATTAATATATATATATATATATATATATATATATAAAAGCATTTTCTTTGGCATTAATTGAATAAATTCATTGATAGTAAAAGTACTTTGGTGATATCACTCACTCAACCCCATTTTTTGATGTACACACTCAAAAATTAAATAGGCCCCAAAACGCTTTCAATTCCCTTTATTTATTTATTTATTTATTTATACTCACTTTTTATATATACGCACTATATTCTACATTTTTCATATTATTTTTTTGTCGAGTGATCGTGACTTTTCAAGTAAAGTCTTAGATGTAGCACATTTGATAGTGATGAGACACGACTCTTTGAGATAAGATGCATCTACTCAGGTGAGGGTGGTTATGTTGGTGCATTTATTCTTTCCGTTTATATGTGAGATGAATGTGTAAAAAAAACAAAAAAAACACATGTATTTATATTATTAAAAAACAATTTAATTGATGAAATTCAAATTTTAGAGAAAACATTAAAAAAAAATTGATTGATCGAAAATAATAATTAATACGATGAAACAATGCATCAATTCAAGTTTAAAAACATTAGAATAAAAATTATTACATTATATATATTACAATACTAGAATATCAATGTATTAATTCAATAATTTAATTACTACGAACAAATTTTCTCCCCTTAAATTAGATAAAAGATTTTTTGTTTTTGTTTTTTTTTTAAAATAAAAATTATTATAGCATCTCACTTCTAATTTTGTTTATTATATGTTTATAAGTTATTATTAACGAAAAACTAATTGAAATTACAAGATTTTGTGTATAGTTATATTTTTTATTTATTAAAAAAATATTAAAAGTGAATTTAATTTTATATTTATCGATAATTTAATATTGTATCAGATAAAGATTAAACATAGCATTTAATAAGTTAATCCCTGATTAAGCAATTAGGTATTGTATAATATAATAAAGCATTTGAAAAATGGATTATATAAAAACAAAAGGCAACAATTAGAGGCATTTGTTCACAAATTACATCAATCAATCTTTTGCATTAACACCAATCTAAAACAATTGCTATGACAAGATTGATTCCTACTTTTTCATTTTATTTTATTTAAAATAATATATATA
>JBBPDJ010000003.1:14720388-14754970 GCA_037974625.1 Cucumis cinereus
TATTTACAAATTTACAACTATATATTTACTTTTATTTGGATTCCTATTTTCTCATTATAATATTTACAAATCTTTTTTAACCTATTTTTTTAAAATTTATTTTAATCTCTCACTAAAATTATCATAAAAATATACCTTTTTCTTTGCTACACACATATATATATGTGTGTGTATATATTTATATCAATTACATATATAAAAAAAATAAATCATGATCAATTCAAATATATTAAATAATAATTTATATGCTTATGAATAGTAAATGACAACTTTTCATATTTCAATTTATTTTTAAAAATTTAAAAGAATATACAGATTACATGCCTAGAAATTTAAACCTCCAATCTTTTCGTTAACGTTGTATTGGTCAAACATTAGTGTTTTACTCTATACTCGTGTTAAATTTAAATTTAAAGAAAAAATCAATTTGTGTTATGGTACATGGTTTTCTTTTGGAGGACTATCATTATCGCATATATTGTTTTTTCTTTAAATAACTTCAGTAGACTTAATTTTCATTGGTTCATTTTGAATTTATTGTTCGAGAGTCGTTATCAATTTGATTTGACTTTTATTTTAATCTAAATCATAATAATGATGTGGGTTGATATCAAGTGTATCAACCTTATGTTCACTTGTACAATACAATGGTGTGCCATTTTGGAAAGATTGATACATCTCGTAGCAATATAATTGCACAAATAACATATAAAAATATATTGAAATAAATAAATAAATAATGGTAGATGATATATTTGACTAAAATAAATATTTGAAACTCAAGAAATAAATTAAAATTAAAAAATAAATTAAACCATGATTGAAATTGGGAATAGAAAGAAAGAGAATTGAAGATTGGTGGTATGGTGGGGCGGTGGCAGTGGCGCACCGGTAATGGCGGCGTCTGTCCCCAACCCACGAAGTGCCTTCTCCCATTACCTTTCATTTTATATATTTTATTTTTTTCTAATACTTAAATTACTAACTTAGCTCAACATTTTATTTCTTGTGTTATACGAGCTTAGCCTAACGAAATAGAAGTGGGATATTTAAAAATATGAACCATTTGGTTAATATTACACACTTTTAAGCCAGTTGAGTTAAATTTTTATTGACATAAACAAAATCTCTTATAATTAATGAAAACGTTAATTTGAAATAGTATAAATAACAAATAATAAGAATAAAGTCAAAGTTTGAAAATACTATTAATAAGAAACGAATTAAATATTTAGAAAAAATCTAAATAATGGGGAAAAATGTTAAATGGGTTCAAAATCAAAGTTAAAAAAAACTCTAAATCAAATAATTTTAAATTAAGACATTTATGAAATATATATAATGTGTTAAAAAAAAATCCACGTAAGAAATCCTAAACAAGCCATTTTTATTTTTTAGCCTCTAAATTAACGAGTCCAAAAATTATGTATCGGTGGACAGTATTAATGGGCTGAATTTTAGTACCCATATTGGGTTTTTTTGGACAGATATCGTTTTAAGGTGGGCCCAAGATATTATCTTGATCTTTAAAGTCCGGCCCACTAATCCTCATTGTATCTAGTTACTGGGCCCACATGGGTGGTGGATCCCAAGCCCAATAGGGCTACGGAGCTATGAGGAACAAGCTCCGCTAGACACAGCAAGAAGTGAATTGTCGCAGAAAGGAAACATAAACAACTTCTTTTTTTGAAGTACAATCATGGATTCAAGTCATCGGACGTTGGGGTCACTAACGCTATGTCAATTGAGCTATATCTGGAACATACCAGACTGTATTGTTGAAATTTTGCGTCAACGAAGATCAAGCCATCATCATATAGTAAACGTTCTTTAAATCACCAATTGATCAAAAGCTTAAGCTGATAGGTGAAGGCAGATTTAATATAATTTCTAACACATCCTCTCACTTGTAGACTTGAATTGTGAAGAAATGTCCAAACAAATAGAAGTCAATATTAAGTGGGGAGGAAACAACAATGCAAGAGCTTGAACCTAAGACATCAACATCCTGAAGCAACATGCTTTGATACCTACCATCTTAAATCATCAATTTCAACCAAAAATTTTTTCGTTGAATTGACGATTTAAGATGTATCAGAGCAAGTGGTCTAGGAAGGTTCTGTGTTAATTTTCACTTGTTGGATTTTTTTTCATATTTCAAACCCACAAATGAGTGAGAGAGTGTTAGATATTATATTAAATTTTACGCTCACCTAATAACTTAAGTTTTTGGGTTGGATTAGTAATTTAAGAAACGTTCGTTTGAAATTTAAAAAGTTAAACTACAAGTTTAGTGTATGGTTTGAGATTTGTGTTCTTTTTGGCCTTAGAAGTTGTGTGTTTGTTTGGCTTTGAAGTTGTATTATACAGTATAAATGTCTATAAGTTTTTGGATTTCAATATTGTATCTAATCTATTTTAATTACCTACAAAATTAAAAGTTTAGAATTAGAATTTAAAGTTAAATCTCATAGATTAATTAATTTTTTAAAAAAATTAAATATATTTTAGGAACCTAGTATATATAAAATATAAAATTTAATAATACAACATACAAGTTATAGGGCCAGAAACCACACCGAAAGTCGTATAGAATTCAAAATCGTGTAAAAATTAGATTTCATGGATTCTAATATCATACGACAAGTATGAAGTTCTATTTCGATAACCTATATACATCTTCTAAAGATTATAAAGATCGTTAGCTCTCTCGTATTATGGTGATCCAACAAATTTAAGATGATTAAGTAATTGGATATTATCATAATTAGAAGAAGTTGAGGGGTAAGATGTTGGAAAAAAAATGATAATTTTGGGGAGTTTAGGGTAAAATGTTGGATATGTTGTGAGATGAAGAAACATGATTTTGTTTTATTTGGTAATTTTTTGAATTCCAAATAATAAAACACACTGCCCGAAAGCAACGCGCTTTCTTGGAAGCATTTTTAGGGTTTCCTTTCCGCAGCCTTCCTTGAATTGCCCTTTTCCACTATATAAAACTCCATTTCATTCTCCAATGACAAAACAACATATCATAAATTTCTTTGAAGACTTTTGAATATTGACGGTCAATGTGACTGACGGTTTTTTATCGTACGAGAGAAAAATCATCTATAAAAAGTATCTCAGTTAAATGTGTACGAAAGAAAAACAACAAAAATATCTTAAATTTGTATTAACTAGTTGTCGAAGAGCTCTTACGATTTTGATTAAGAGCCAGCCACGTTATGACGGTTGGAGAGTATTCCTAAATAAGCTTAAAATTTGGTCCATGTGATGGCGAGTCAAGGTCACGTTTTTAGGAACCGACCTATTTGACCATCTAATATTAACTCATAAGAGTATGGTCCCCATTTCTGTTTTAATGTCTATGTGTTACCCATTTTCCCTTACATCTATCTCTCTTCCTCTTCTCCATCACTTTCCAAATTCTCTTCTTCCATTATTCCAACATTCCATTGATATGTTTATATAAAATCTTCCATTTTGTGTATGGTTCTCTTAAAAAAAAAACAAAAAACAAAAAAGTACTCTTCAAATAACCACATCCTTCTTACCATAATGCCATGTTGGTGAAGTGTTTGAAGAAGGGTTTTTGTTTTTGCAAGAAAAGCATGGGTTAGGGTTTAGGAATTAGAAGTCAATCCGAGTATATCTCGGTAATAAAGCTATCAATTACTATTTTGAAAGTTGATGGTTCAAACTCAATTAAAAAGAGGAGTTTCTAGATTTTTACACATATAGTCTAAATAAATAAGCTCAGTTACACGTAATTGTATAAACTTTTCTATTTTTTATATGAATAGTCTAACGATGATCATCTATTATCTTCACAAAATTCCGGCTCAATTTACTTTTTCAACCCTCATTACGTTTCAATTTATTCATAGCAAAAAACACATTTTAGGGAAGAAATGATATTCTTTTCAAAACCTACCGAGTAAAAAAGTTTTTCTAAAAATCTAAAAAAAAAATCCTCCATAAACGAAAGCTTCGAATGAGAAAATTGATATATTTGATATATACAACACAATATATTCCATACCTATTTGAATTTTCTAGAAACGATGGAAACATATATAACAAGTACCGCATGAACAAGATAATTTGTACTACATATTGTCTTATATGCCAACTAAATATACGTAATGTATATTTTTCAATATATTTGAATATCCTTAAAATCTCAACAAAGATGTGATTGGAACCTCAAAAATAAAGAAATTAAATGAAAAAGGAATTATAGGGTTGGCCACCTAAAACAAATGGCAGTAATTATGTGTATTAATTAATCTCACTTAGTGAAAATGTAGTTTTATTTTAATTATTTTAATAAGAAATATTATTTATTTTGACCTAGCTCTTACATCACTCTCATAATTCAATTTGAACTAAATTCCATTGGTAGAGTCAAATTTGATAGTTTTGTTAACAACAAAAATTTGGAACCACAACTCAAAGTAAGAAAAGAAAAAACACCATCACTATCTATATCCATATGGAGGAGAAAGTGACAATTCATCAAAATGGAAGAAAATATTTTTTATTTTTCAATATATATATATATATATATTGATATACATACATACATACATACATACACACACATATATATAGTGATGGGTATGAGGATTTTTCTTTTACATAACTATTTATATTATTTTAACTCAAAAATGATATGACACAAAACCCTAAATGGGTGAAATAAACGTATACATAAAAAATAGATTGTGAAACTTCCCATCCTATTTATCTTCTCCAAATTACACTTACATTGATATCAGAAGGAATATTTAGGTACGATGACCTTTCAAAATCTTAATTGATCAGAAAAAGTCATAACAATACTTAGGTACATTTCAAGATCCACCATTATTTTTTGCATTGTCTAAAGTAATCACACACAAAGCAAACTTTTAAATAATAATTAAGTAGAATTCGTCTTGTAAAAAGCTATGATCAAACAATTTAGTTGAACGTATAGATACACGTTAAATATCTTTGTTTTCATAAAGAAAAATAAAAAATGATGGGAGAGAAAAGGGTAAGATGGAATAATTAAACGATAAGCATGAATATTACAAGAGATTGATGTGTGTACTTGTAAAATTAAAAATGCTTAAATTAATTGTTTATTTTAAAAGTCTTTTAGTACTTTAAGTAGTAATACATATCATTTTCCATTTAAAATTTTTATACATTTTTAAATTACATAATACTACGTACCATAGTACCATTTTTATAAAAAAAAAACTTTAAATCCTCAGTTTCACGATGAAGGGACTTAAATACAGAACCTTCTTAAACCATTTGTTCTGAATTGATGATTATAGAGAGAACGTATATTTTAATAAGTTGAGTTATAGTCGATTTTGAAGATGGAAAAGAAAAAGGAAGAACGTAGGAATTACTCACATGCAATCATGAGGCCATAAGAGTGAAAGGAAAAAGGAATCATTTTTCTTTTATTTTTATTATATTTATTTATTTATTTATTTTTTACTTTTTTATAAAATTATTTTTTTAATTATTATTATTTATTTTGTGTGTTGGGCAGAGACGTGCACGTAAACCTATGCTGATTGTCCTCATTGTCTTCCTTCTTAAACCCTTTTTTTTTTCTTTTCTTTTGTCCATTTCTCCTAAAAAACGCGTTTTACTTTTTTTTTTTTTCACACTCATTACTATCTCTCTCACACTCTTTTTACACTTCACTTCCTTCCCATTCATCTTTTCAATTAAAAATATAATTAAAAAATGAGTTTTCTTTTTAGCCGAGATAACGACAAACGACCAAAACTCGTTACTCTCTCTTACTTTGCTTGTTGCAGATACAAACGAGAATACAAGTAAGTGTTAGATAATGTGTAATTAAATTCAGCAACCGGTGATTTAAACATCAGGAAAGAAATCTTTTCAAGATAAAGAACAACCTTAAATGGATGTCAAACTTGTAATAATATGAGCAGTTTTGTTGTTCTCTCTAGAGATGTGATAAAAAAAAGTGAGATGTTGATAGAGTTTACAATACAAATAATGTCTTCGATAAGAACATTGATATTAGGTATAGATCTCTCCTTTCTATTCAGTAGATTTATAATTTCTAAAGCATTAGAATCCACTTCAAGCGATGGATTCGGCCTAGACTACTCGCACTCGCCTGTAAAGAGACCTTACAAAAAAAAAAAAAACTTTGACCTCTAACATATTGACGCTCCATTCTTTGTAAAAACTATCACAACCACTCAAGATTGCCGACCAACATAATCACGAACAATCTACTCGAGCTTATTCAAACCCTAATTTTTTGACGAGGTTGCATCAACATTTAGTTTACAGCAACTCACTTCATTATATATACAAACAAGAGATGGTTCATATTTAGAAAGAAAAAAGAAAAGATATAGGAGTTAATTAATTGATCCCATTAATATAAATGGGAGTTGATTCCATTAGTATATGGTCATGTAACACTAGGGTTTAGTTACAAATTTATTTGTATCGATTGATAAGGTTAGTTAAGGTCTAACTAAACGGGAGTTGAGATAGTTACTCAAAAATCTTAAAGAAAATACAAAAATTATTAGTTCTTGGTCTTAAATTTTCCTCTTATTCAACTATATAATTTAATTATTCAATAAAATTGAAAGTTTGAATGTTATATGATAATTGACTTAATTAGTCATGTAATTAGTACTCTAATTATTATTTGGAATTAACATTTTTGACTTTGACTTCTCTCATGTGTTGATGCTTTAAGAAATTGTAGGGTTTGTTTAAGAATGATTTTTTCCCATACCTTTTTTATTCTTTATGACAAATAAAAAAAATCATTAATTAATTAATTTTTTTTAAAAAATCCATAATTAATTGCAATTTACAATGAAAAAGGAACAAATATTAATTTTAATTTTATTATTATTGTTTTTTTTCATAAGGATTAGGTGAACTTGGGAATGGCGCAATCACCGGATCCTAACTATACTTCCTTTCTCTCTCTCCATTGGTCAACTCATTCATTTCTTGCCCTTCCATATATTCTATTATACCTATTTATTCTTATTTTTTTCCTCCAAAATCTCATTTATTCAATCATATAAATATATGACTTCAAATATATTCAACGTTGTTACATGTCAAAATTCTCATATTTACGTGATACTAATGGTAAAATTTTAATTTAGTAAAGATCAATTAGATTAAAAAAATCATACATGAATGCATGAGACATGCACCGTTATATATTTTGTAGGTTTTGTTCATTACTCTTGGCCGAGACTTGGCACTTGGACTCGGGTCAAGCCCATTTTTCCATACTCGTTTGATTCTAATTAAGTTGTCGTTTTCTGCTCAAACCTTATTATTGTTAACTCTGTAGTTTTTATTTTTACTCAAAGTCAATTATATATATTTTGGTCCAAAATCATCCATAATAAAGAATGTCATATTAGTTTAATCAGCATAACATATATATACTGACAATCGAAATATTAGAGTTTTGAATCCATCTACTTGTATCCCACGTATTGTAATACTTGAAAAAATATATATGATTTAAAAATAAATTAAAATTCTATATCTTTCATGTTCGTAAACAACCAACGTTGATTAGAAAGTGATTGTCACTTAAATCACAACCTAATACTAGACTAATTCTAATAAAAATAGAAGAAAATGGTTAATGTCACTTAGACTAGATCACCTCTACCTAAGTATGACAAACTTTTAATGATTTTATTCTTTTAATAGATAATTATAGGAATAACATTTAGCCTTCATTCAATTTTTTTTTTCAATATGATGAATAATCTGACATTTTAGTCAAAGATATAACGTAAAAAATTACTTAGATAGTTGGTTTAGTTATTTGAATATATATATATATATAATAAAATGAGTGTACATATGCCAATAATCTCTCTTTATATATGTTATTTTGGTCAAAGGATAAACAAGAATCAACCAAAGACCTAAAGTCTTAGAAAGAGAGGGTTTTAGATGTTGATTAAGTATAATAATATATATATATATATATATATATATAGGAATAAGTCTAAAAAGTTGATGGATCCCACTTATGAAAGGAATATTTATGTGTCTACTTATTTATTTTTTAAAACAAATAAATTTCTCCATCATAATTAAAAACCCAATAAAATAAAATAATAATAAAATAAAATAAAATCATATTATAAAAAGAGAAAAAAAATGGTATGTAGTTTCCTAGAAACTTCTCAAAAAATATGCATCAAAGGAGTTTTGTTAATTAATTTATTGCATTTTTTTGTTTGTATTTAAAGTCACTTTCTAAATAATTAATATCAATCTTATCTAAACTTCCATGCCCTAAATGAAAATTAATTTATTTAATTTATTTTCACATGGAATAAACCCTCCATATTCATTTATTAGGTTTAAATCTTATTTTTTACTCCATCTCCACTTTTTCTTTATTATTATTATTATTATTATATATATATATATTATATTCTATTTTTCTATTTTATCATCATAATCTTTTCAAATGTCTATTTTAGTTTCACAAACCTTAAAGTTAGAAATGACTATTGAATAAAGTGGAGAAATAAAGTGAGAGAATATCATGGAAATTATGGGAATAGTTATTTTTTTTTTAATTTTTTAAAAAAAGTTTAGAGTAGGAACATTTTAAAAGTTTAAATCTACTTTCTTTTTCCTTTTTATTTTAGAAAGGGGTCTAAGTTTTATTTGATCTCTACATTTTTTTTTCCCAGATATGTATATATTATACTTTTAGTATATAAGTTTTGAGATTGATTTCAATATTTAGTCCCTAAGTCTTATAGTATTGCAATTTTATCCTTAAAATCTGAGTTTTTTTTGTTCAATTTTGATTCTTAAATTTCAAAATTCACCCTTTTAATCTAGATTTTCATTATATAATCACTTTAGTCTTTAGTGTTATTGTTTATTATTTCATTCAAAATTACTAAGAGATTTATAATTAATTAAGTTTCTTTCTTTTTCATTACTATTAAAATTAATTTAAAAATTCACTTCACAATAATTTAAAATTAGTCAAAATAGAGACATTAATGTCAAAAGTAAAGTAAGTATTTAGTAAAAAATCAGAATTAAAAAGTGTAAGGATCAGATTGAACCAAAACTCAAATCTAAAATAAAATTTATACGGTAACATTTCAATTTAAAACCTCAAAACTAAATGAAAATCAAATTTAAAAAAAAAATTAAAGACTAAAAGTATAACATTTTGAAATCTAAGTTAAAAACGTAATTTTTGCTTAAAATTTTGGAAAGAAATTTAAGCCAATGTAAATTGAGAATGAGAGTTTTATTATTATTATTATTATTATTATTATTATTATTATTAATAAGTGAATTATAGATTAATTATCTTTTAATAAATATAGTTGAATTGAGCATTCCCATATGCATTATACGAAATAATAGTGCCATCATTGGAAAACATGCAACACACACAAATAAATGAAATGTGTGAAAAGTTCATTTTTAATGCCTTATAAGTTATAATATTAATACACTAAAGATAGCTTTTTGAACAACTTTTTTTCTTTTTTAATTAAATTTGAATGCCTTTTAAAATGTAGATTATATATATCTATATTATAAAGTATAAACTTTTATGATTTTAGATCTTGCAATAGTTCAATTATCTCGAATAATGTTAAATTTTTTTCCTTTTTTATTACGTCATATCAAACTTTGTACTAATTAAATTAATTTATTTAAATGTAAGGTAAAATAACGAAAAAAAAACATATTAAAAACAAAAGAAAAATATTTAAAATGTGCAAAGGGTACGCAAAACTAATCCCAGGTCAAACTGAAAAAGGTTAGACAAGTGGAGTCAAAGAATAATTGTTAAAACGATTTAATTAGTAATAAAAAAAGAACAAAATTAGATGAGACCAAATATTGATTCGTGTTTGTTATGTAAGACTCGTATGTATACAGAGTACTGGAATCCGAAATTTATAAGGATTGTGAAATAACTTGTAGTGGAAGTAATTAATGAGTGAACATGTATGGTTCAAAAACTTTTTCATTTTTTTATCACGTCGTATCAAACTTTATATCAACTTTTATCTCATGCATAATTAAATGAATTCATTTAAACGTGAGGTAAAATCTTTAAAAATATATATTAAAAATTAGTAAAGAGTACGTAAATCTTATATCATTGTCGTAATGAAAAAAGTTAGGCAAGTAGAGTCAAAGAATACATTTAAAAAAACGATTTATTCAATAAGAACAAAAGAACAAACTTAAAGAGATAAAAAAATCGAAACGTTACAAACTTAGCTGCTGAGTCATTGAGTCGGGTAATTGTAGGGATTGTGAGAGTTGGAAGGGAATTAATTGATTTAATAAACATGTGATTTGGGAAAAGGAGTGGGGAAAGAGTGTCCCTTTTAAGTAGTTGGTTGGTTGGTTTTTAAGAGTTGACTGATCAGCTCATTATTCAAACCTTTGACTTTTTAACTTTGACCGCTGTGTTTTAGACTGTCGTGATCCCTCATACCGCGACATCTTGGACCGCCTTCCCCATAAGACCATTCCCCTCTCACTAAATTATTATTCCATTTTTCTTTTTTTCTTATTTTAATTTCAATTCTATTTTTCTTTAAATTAAATTATTTTCGGTGGGACCCACTCTTCTTTTCTCCCCTATTCCTTTTCCTTTGGCTATATTATAGAAATTAAATTATTTATAAGATATACTTTTGAGGTAAAAGTATAGTTTTTGGTTCATGTATTTGAGGTTGGTTTAAATTTTAGTTTTTAATATTTTTGAATTAAAATTTTAATTTTAGGTTATGTAGTATTAGTAAATTTTAAATTTAGTGTTGGGATTAAAATGGTACGTTTCAAAATAAATGATATTTTAATTTAAATTTAAATTTTAAGTTTAATGGAATTTGAAAGTTTCAATTTTACGTTAATTGGATTTTAGAAAAATATTTGTTGACTAAATTTGTAGTTTTGAAAGATGTGAGAGGAAATAAACACAAATTTCAAAGCTTACGAACTAAATTAGTAAAACTATTAAAAAAATAGCAAAAAAAATTTCATTCCAAAACTATAATAAAATCTTAAATAAAAATTGACATATAGCTATCCAAACGATCTAAAATAAAAATGTGTTGACTTAGTGATAAAATGAGAGACATAGTCTCAATAACTAGCTAAGAGATCATAGGTTCAATTCAGACTACCTAATTAAAATTCAAAAAAATTATAATAAAAAATTATAAAATATTTACACAAATGACAAAATATCACTGAAGTCAAAAAATGATTTCTACACAATTTCACTGTTGTAAGTAAATATTTTGTAAATTATTTTTTTTTTGAAAATTTCCGTTATATTATTAGATTATTTATTTTTTTAATTTGTATCTAAAATTTTATAATTAGAAAGGCAGTTTAGAAAATTTATGAAACTATACGAATAATAATATTGCAATCTTTAAAAGCAAATCACAAAGTTATGGGTTTTTTTTAAAAAAAATTTTTATTTTTTGATCTAGTCGGTGACCTGTCTTTTTTTTCTCCTTAAGAACCACGCTCCATATTATGTGGTGAATAACACGTGCATTTTGAAGGGTAACTTTAGCGCGTGAATCTCACGGATATACCTTTGCAAGTGGGGTTGGGTCAATGTGAAAAGAATAAAGACGTTATGAATTAAGATTAAAAAATTAAAATGACCGCGCGTTTAATATTTGGTCAATATGTGACTCTTTGCTTTCAAACTTACATCTTCGAATATCGGGGCATGCCAATATCAATATCCTACTTTTTAATTTTAATAATCATAGTTTTTGTATGTGAATATAGATTATTGACTTAACGTTTGTGCTATGAATTTCGAAATCAGATATTTGATTATCTGTTTCTTTGACCTTCACGTGACAACAATAATAAATTTGTAATTTAAAAATACAAAATAAAGAAAAGAGCTTTGATATTTAAGTCAGTAAGAGAAGAAATCAAAAGTGCTTAGTTATGTCATGTGGATCTATAATAGTGGGATTTGATTCATGGTTCATCTTAACCTTACTACGAGTTTTCTAATCCCATATAAACCATGATAAGATCTTACTCAATTTTGTCTGATATAAAATTCACCCACTTCAAGAGGTAATTGTTATGTATTTGTTTTCTTTTAAAATTAGAGGTTTAATCTCTTATATCAGTAGTCATTGTACTAAACGTAAAAATAAAAATTGTAAAAAATATTAAGTGAGCAAAATATTTACACCGACAAAATCCAAAATTAACCCTCCAATTCAAAATTGAGACGTGGGAAACCATTTATATGAAAAAGTGTGGGTGGTTGGATAGGAAGAAAGCAAAGGACAATAATGTAATTCACTAGTTTTTATGGTGCAAATGGGTTTTTGGCTGACAATCCTGACCTTTCCTTGTGCCCTGCCATTTCAATCTCAATTTTCTTATTCGCCTCTTCAATGATCTAAACTTTCCTGATTTTATATAATTCATACATATATATACATATATATATACATATACATATATATACATATATATACATATATATACATATACATATATATACATATACATATATATACATATATATACATATACATATATATATATATTCAATAATATCATATAATAATATGTTGTGAAAAGTATATATGGAAGAAAATATAAGAGAAAATTCATAGTGTTACGTTATTTGTTGTAAGTGAAAAAGATCCCTGACATGTAAGTGATGGATTTAGAAATTTAGGTGACGGAGGCTCAGTGGAGCTTAAACCTGAATCTAAAGATGGCTGGGAGGCATGTTTACCGTTAGGGATTCTTCTGATATTGGTATTTTTCAATTATATATCTATATTATATAAAGAGCGCATAAAGTTGAGAGGGGTTCGATCCTTCCTGATACTAAATCCATTGGTGCATGTAAGGATACAATGATATTAATAAGGATATGACATTTTTTTTAGTTAAATTAAAAACAAAAACCACACTTTATTTTAATTATTAACTATTATGTTTTTCCACAAATAGTGTTGAAAATAATGTTCATGTTTGTCTTTTTTGCTATTAAAATGATTTTTGAGAGAATTTTCTTAGTTAGAAAAGCTACATTCCTTTTCTTTTATTACATTATTTTTAAAATATGGAAAAGCAAATTTAATGTTTAGATGCTATTTATGTTTAATGTTCCAAAAGGTGATATTATTTCTCACATTTTTTTTATTATTATTAGTATTTTCTAAAGTGATGCCATGAAGAGATAGGATTAATTCTATTTTTTAAAAAAGGAAAAATATTAATGAAACAAAAAAAAAGTGGGGTGTAGTTGGCTTGCGGTGAAAGCAACCGTAGACGATAAACCAAAAACCCACATTAAAAAGAGCACGTGCACGTTAAGAGAGCCGTCCGATTACACACGTAGGAGACAGGCTAAGATGAAAGATGTCGGAGAAACGAATCGGTGTGTACAGGTGTAAGTCATTGATTGGTTGATTTTGTTGAATTCAAACTTTGGGCGGTGGGGACGGCGGCCATGTATTGTGGCCAAGATCTATGCGCTTCACATACCCACTCCAAGGTCCGCCGGAAAGAAAAATAATTATGACAAAATTGAATTGAAATATAATTTTTGTCAAAATTACATTTCACCCCTTGCATTTTCAAGTTTATTTTATTTAGTCACCATTTATTTTAAATGACAAATTTTTAATTTTTTTTTTAAATTTACAAATATAACAAAATATCACAATTTATTTGTGGTTGACCCTGATAGATCAAGATAGACTATTATCTATGTTTATCACTATACAAATAGACATTAATAGCAATCTATTTTGATCTATCGTAGATAAACTGTGATATTTTACTATATTTTGAAAATATTTTGGTTCATTTTGTTATATTTTAAAATAACTCATTTTTAAACTTTCAATTTTTTTTTTCTAATAAGTCTTTCCTTTGTTCAACATGTTTTAATAGATTTACGTGTTGGCGAGATACCAAATGAAAAGTTTAATATACAAGTACATCAAATTCAATGTTGTTTCTAATAAATATGTTAGTTTTTAAAAATCACAAACATGACAAAAACTAATGAACACAAAATTCAACCTCGAGTGACCTATTAAATGTTTGTAAAGTCTATAAATCTATTAGACATAAAATCGAAACTTTATGTGCCTATTAGACAGTTTTAGTTTAGGGATTAAATAGACACAAACTTAAGAGTCGAGAGAGTAAACTTGTAATTTAATCTATAATTTTGACATCGTCTCTACTATTTTTTAGTTCAACAATGTGTGGGGTGAGGATTTTAACATTTTAACCTCTCGGTTGAAAGCATATTTTTATGTCTATTGAATTATATGTATACTGGTTTAATATATTAACTTCAAACTTATTTTTATACCTAATATATTATCTAACGTTATTTTTTAGATCTTTTATGAATGAGAATGAAAGAAATTCAAACTTCTGATTTCTGAAACTTCTCGAATGAAATTGTATCGAACTAATTTTAGATTAAAGAAACAATTGAGTTCAATTTTACATTAAAGAAAGCTTTTTTATCCTTCAAATGTGTCTCTCATTTGATCCATTTTGGAATATAACATAATGAAAAAAGTGAAATTAATAATAAAAAGGTGTTAATTTGGAATTTTATTGTTTGATTAGGTCTACCGCTTAAAATGATTGATTTTATCAATAATCATTTTGTTTAAGTAAATATGTGTTTGTGATATGATCAATTCATGAGATCTTGGAACAAATAATTGAATATGGCAATCAAAGATCGAGAAGAAATCATAAAAAAGAGCATACTGTACGATTGATTTCAGAGTCATAAAGAAAAACGATAATAAGAATAATTATTAAGAGGCACAACTTCTTTTCTTGTTGTTATTATTTTTCGTCAAACGTTAATTTTAAATGACTGATACACATGTAAGTCTTGTGTGATAATTTGATCTTTTTTTTTTTAGTTCTTTAAAAATAAGCTTACAAACATGTTTTTCCGTGTTTGAATTTCTTACTTAGTTATATATACTGATGTTTTAAAAACAAAACTAAGTTTGATTTTTACAGTCATTTTTAAAATTTTATTTTTTATTTTTAAAATTTAGCTTAGAATTCAATTATATTTTTATTCGAGAAAGATGATAATCGTCGTAAAAAATTAATAGAAAATAATCTTAATTAAATGAAAAACAAAATCAAATAAATTATCAAACTAGATCAACTTAATTTTCACAAATCACATTAAATAATTCATCTAATTTGAGGCACATTTTTTAAATTATGATACTCATTGTGATTTGAACCAAATCAAGTACAAAGAACTTAAAATTCTAGCCCATTTTGAGAAATTTTTTAATTAAAATAAAAAGAACTACAGAAGATACAATTTCACCAAACGTAGTGAAGTGATTAGATGGGTGGAAGTTGACGAGATGGATGAAATGTCAATAATTATAGCCACGTGTCATTTAACTTTTTCCACCTAATTAAAAAGGTCTAAATTATTTTTTATTTCAACAAATACGAAGATAGTTCCTTAACCTCGCGATAATAATATAAGTTTTAACCAATTAAACTATATATTCAAATTGAAACAATCGCTACGTTGAAAACTTGATTTCTTCTGTGCTTAGAATGTGATCTATTGTAAATTAAAAGTTTGGTTTTAGTAATTTACTATAATATTAAGAAAAAGAAAAAGAGAAAAAATAATGATTAAAAAGAAGATAGTCTATTATGTAATCATAAATTATTGACTTTTTTTATATTTAGTTGTTATATATTCAATATTTTCTGCATAGTTGGGTAAAGAAGCAAAACTACATGACCTTTTTATACTTCATATCAAACCCTAATTATTATTCCATCATGATAGTTTTAGGGGGAAAGAATAAAAATAAAAATATATGGAACTACCATAAAATATTGTAAAATGAACTAAAATATAGTAAAATGTAGCAAAATATCATAGTTTATCTATGAGATCGTTATAGATCGAGATAGTAGTCTATTGTGGTCTTATCATAAATAGATTGTGATATTTTGCTATATTTGTAAATATTTTTAGAAGTTTTGTTATTTAAAGATATACTTTTTTTGTTTGAAAATAATTTTCGTGTAAGGACAAATTAACACAATCGAATATATTTTAAAAATTTATAAAAAAATCTAATATAGTCTAAAATATATTTTTAAAAAAATAACAATAAATTCATGAAAGATAACTTATTAAAAAACATGGATTTAATTTGGGCAGTTGAAAGTGTAAGGACTACAATTGTATGTCTGATTTGAAAATAATTTGGGTAAAGTACATTTTTGTTTATGTACTTTTACGCGTATACTATTTTAGTCCTTTCATTTTCAAATATTCAAATCTACACTTTAAATAAATATTTAAAATAGTCTACATCATAGTTTATTTATCGATTTCTTTTCATAAAAAATATAGCTTCAAGAATTATATCAATTAGAACTTTGAACTAATAATTGTATCAATTTGAATCTTTAAGTGAATTAATTTTCACTTTCTTTTATATTTTGTTTAAATATTGTATGAAATTTATAATAAATTGTCCCTATTAAAAGAGATGGTATAAAAACCTATAAAATTATTAAATTTAAGGATTAAATTGATATTGTTTTCAGAGTCTTAATTGATACAACTCGAGAGAGTTTAAAAAGTAGAAAAAGAAAAGTTTTCAAAAGAATATATAATTATTAGTCTTTCTTCTATAGATTTTAGAAACATATGGCCATCTATGGTGGATGATAGTACTTTTTCCCTTTCATGCTAATTATTATTGTTGAGGATTATTAGGCTCAAGGCCTAATGGCGGGTCCTAGTCCAAAAATGAAAATCGGGATACGACATAGGGCAACACATATCTCAGAAAAGAAAATTATAGTTTTGAGTTTCGAGTCGATCAACTGTGAGCATGTGCATATATACCAATCAAAAAATAATCGACTCGTGCTCGACTTGGTGCCCTGCAACCTCGAGCAACTCAAACTACATTGACGTCACATAATTCACATAACCATGAGTAGATGTAAAACAGAGGAAAACATAATAAATAAGTTCGTTGAACGACCCCTCAAAGAAAAAGAGTAAAGTAATCTTTCAAGAAAACATTGACCTCACTTTGACATGTTTAACAGCCACACCACATTAACACTAGAAAGTTTCATGCATGTTACCTTAAAAACGAGACTAGACCAATAGAACGAGTCGACGACGACAATAAACTTATGCTAGTTTCTCGCACCAATAATTATTATTGTCTACCAAACTTCCATAAAATTAATTTCGAAAAACTAATGTAAAGTTTATTATAAATTAAAACATTAAAATAAAATCAAAACTTTGAGTACCGAGACAATTTTTTTTAAGAAAGAAAAAACAATAAACCAATAATTTTTAATGAGCAATGAACAATGAGACATGCTTACTTAAGAAGCACGATTTTCCTTTTTTTTTTTTTTTTTTTATAAAAATAAAAATTTAAATTTGGACTAAATATTAATTTATTATATAGACAAATGCCTCGGACTAAAAAGAGTAGTTGAATCCCAAATTTCGAAATTGAACTAGTAATTAATATTAAAGAAGGGAATAGTGGTAAATTGGTAATTTACACGGAGGCGTAAAAGAATAAAATAAAAGAGAGAGAGGGGGAAGCAATCAGGTGCGGAGAAGAGTATAGTTATTAATTACCGAATGCCACGTGTGAAGCCAGGCCAAAGAAGGTCAAAAAATCCGCGTATAAGAGAAAGGGCCACCGGTGGTCCCGGTTGCAATTAATGTTAAACACCGTCCCTCAGTCGACATATTCCGTACACATAACAACTGACACCTGCCGGTCATCCTCCCTTCCTCTCTCTTAAAACCCCCTTCCTACTTCTTTCACATTTCACCACTCTCTTTTCTTCATTTTCTTTTCACACCCCCCTAAAAAAAAAGCTCCAAAAAATGGAATATGTTCTTTTATTATTATTATTTGTAAAATAAATTTGGTTGTATATATATATATATATGTATGTATTTTGTATGGAGGAAGAGAAGAAGGAAGAAGAGGTGAGAAATAATAGAGATCAGAATTCGATGGGAAATTCTGGATTGTTATTCTCCGATGCGATTATTCCCAATAATCATAATACTAATTTGTTCGATTTTCCATTAATCGACTCCATCGATTCTTCTTTTAAGCCTTCCACTTTCTTGGATTTGTTAGCTACTCAAGATTATACCCCTTCTTTGTTCGATCTATTCTCTCCTCCGCCTCCTCCGCCGCAACCGCCGCTTCCTCCGTCATCATCAGCCGTGCCGGAGTCTTCTGAAGTTCTTAATACTCCTCCAACTCCTAATTCCTCCTCCGTCTCTTGCTCCTCCACCGAACGTGCTTTCGACAACGATGACGTGGATCGGGATAAGTCCCCTTTCAACAAACAGTAAGTTTCTTACTCTATCTCCAACAAAACTTGCCTTCTTGATCGCTAATGTATATTATATTATATTATGTTGCCATTTTTTTTAGATTTTGAAAATTAATTTTTTTTAAAAGAAAAATTAAGAGAAACCATTTTTAAAATTTTTTGTTTTTAAAAAATGTAGGCTTATTAGCACTTATCTCACCCCTCTTTTTACCCATATTTTTTTATAAAAAAAATTAAGCTAAAATTCATTTCAAAACATAAAAAAATAGTTTCAAATTTTGTTTTTTTTTCTCTAAAAAAAAAATCTGAAAATTCAATTTAATTCATGAAAGATGCATATGAAGAAACAAACAATAATAATAAAGTTTAATTTTCAAAAATAAAAAAACGAAATTGTTACCAATTTTTTTTTTCATTAATTTGATGGGCAAGAAATAAAGTAGCTTTGCATATGATGAGGCGTAATTTAAGGACCAAATCTAGGGGTGGTGTTGTGAGAAATAGTTTTTTTTTTTTTTTAAAAAAAAAACCTATGAAATTAAATAATAATATATATTTTTTGATGTATGAATAATGTGTAATTTTATTTATTAATAAACAGATTGAAAGCAAAAAAGAAAAACCAAAAAAAAGGAAGAGAGCCAAGATTTGCGTTCATGACAAAAAGCGAAGTGGATCATTTAGACGACGGTTACAGATGGCGAAAATACGGTCAAAAAGCCGTTAAAAACAGCCCTTATCCAAGAAGTTATTACCGTTGCACCACCGCCGGCTGCGGCGTCAAAAAACGAGTCGAACGATCTTCCGACGACCCTTCCGTCGTCGTCACCACTTACGAAGGCCAACACACTCATCAAAGTCCAATCATGCCACGTGGTGCTTTATCCTCCACCGCCTTCGCCTCCTCACCACAACAACAGCAACAGCAACCGCCGCTTGTTTTCTCACACCCACAACAATTATACCGCAACCAATTTACGTACGCTCCGGCGCCGCCTGTGGACGTTGTCACGTGCGGCGGTGGGTTTGGTCACGTGTTTCAGAGTCTTGGAGAAGATCGACGTCGTATCGATGATAGAACTACCACTACAACTGATTCTTTCCAAGACCATGGCCTTCTTCAAGATATGTTCGTACCGTTCCCAGAAGAAGAAAAAAAAATTAATTAAGTAATTTTTATTTCTTTTAAATTTTTTCCACGGTACATCATCGTATTACTCTAACAAAAAATATGGGATTTTCACCATAAATCATCTTCACTAATCACACAATCGCCATCACTGTACAATATTATATAATTAATTAGTTTTTTTTTTCTTTTTTCTTTTAATTTTCCTCCATTCATATGGAGGTACTCTGATCACCAGTTTGGGGTTTTTGATTTGATTTTTTTTTGATCAAGCAATCTAGTTTCCTAGAAAGGATTCAATTTATGGAAATATATATATATATATATATATATATATATATTATAGTTTTTTTTAATTAATTAGTGTTTTGTTTAATCGGTTTTTTAAAATGTTAATTAGCGTTTTATTTATTGAGTTATGATTAAGTTGACTGCTATGATTTTTGGAAACTATCAATATCATTAGATGTCGTAGTATAGTATTACGCAAGCTGGGTTATGTTGTAGTATAGTATTCTTAGGGTTAGGGTTTTAAAAGCCATTACGCAAGGCCAACGCAAGAAGTGTAGAGTTATTGTTTTTACTTTTTGGTTTGTTGTCTGTCTCAAAAAGTACGATTATAGGTTTAGGGTTTGTAGAATGGAAATAGTAGGAGTTAGAAAGAAAAAAATTTAAGTTTGTTCGGAATTGTATCAATCTTTGGAGTGATCGGTAACTCTAAGATGAGCGTAGCTAAGGTTGGACTTGAATATTACTAAAAAGGAAATTATATAAAGTAAGGGGAGAGTGAAATTTAGGAATGAGAATGGTTGGAAGCTAGTTTTGAGTGTGGGGTAGAAACCTAGGATTTAGCTAGGAGAAGAGAGGGAGAGAGTGGTTGTGAACCAACAAAGCGTAAAGCGTTCAACATAAATTAAATGCCATTACACATATTTGGTCGAGTATAGCGTCGTTTCAGAAAAAATATTCGATAAAGTCGTCACAATACAGTTGTCTTTTAATAACTATTAATTAGATATGAATTTTAATAATTCGTTCGCTCCCGTAGATTCAAAATACTTTCGCAGTTACAATCTCTATTGTTTTATTTATGGCTTTTTCCGAAAGAGCTATTGAGAGTTTGAATTCCTAAGAAAGTTGTTATATTATGTTGTGTGTTTACATGGTTATTTCTTTATTGAGAAAAGAAATAGAGAAGTATATATATGCCTCCTATTAGTATATAATATATGGTGTAATTAATATATCTTCTGTTCAGAACTTTTGCCTTAGGGTTATATATTCTAACTCTCTAATAATTTATATATATATATATATATATATATATATATATATATATATTCTATCTCTAATAGCTTTTTTTTTGTTGTACTTTGCTTTATATTTAACCCATAATTGAATAAATTTAATTGACTTGTTGAAAGCAAATTTCAATAAATGAGAGAGTACATCGAAAAAACGTAGATTTAAGTTTATATTAAAAGATGCAAGGGTTAGTTTAATTTATATATAGTATTATTTTATTTTTGAAATATTATTGCATTGAATTAGTGAGAACTCAAGGGATAAAGTATGGTTGTGTGGGAAAGGGTATTATACAAAATATATAAAGTCAATCTTAATTTCTTGAAGAACAAAATTGAAAATTTGTTAAGAATATAGGCATTTGATTCTAGGAAAATCTACTTTTATTAATGAATTCAAAATTTTAAAATGGACTAAGATGAAAAACACGATAGAATATGAATATGAGTTTTTAATACTCTTTCGACACGTATGTACTTGAGAACATTCAAATTTTGTCACCCCATTTCCTCAAAATAATAGTAAGCTGTTTTAAGTAGAGACTTCGATTCCAAAACCCTTGCAATAGACGCTCAACACTGCCCTTTAAGTTAGAGGTTATGTTGAATTGAATAGTTCGCAATAGGCGCCTTTTCTAAAAAGTTCAAAAAGTGAAAAATCACGGGAGAATGCCGTTACATATAATTTGACGATTAGGTTTCTTATATCATATATGTATGAGAGACGAGGAATCGCATAAACATTTGAAATCAACCTGCAGAACCATCATGTACACAATTTTAAATCTAATGCTCATTAGAGAACAAGAGCATGCAAAATTTTGAACCTTAACTCATCCAATAATAATAATAGTAACTACTACTATTATTCATGAAGAATTTCATATGGTATATTTCTCTTTAAACATTGATGAAAAGTAAGATATTTAAATTTATACATACAGAAGACACTACAAGAAATTTCATTTTTTCCGATACTGGTAAAAGCGTCGGGAAAAGACCGACCTCTTTCCCCGACACTAGGATATAATGCATGTAGGTTGAGTTTATGGACTTGTTAATTAACCTTAAGATGACAGACAATAATATGCCTCATTATGGTTAATTTTCAGATGCCAATTAGTGAGTGTTCTTTGTCTAATTAAAAATTAAAAGCATTTTGTTTTAAAAGAAACTTCAGAATGTTTTAATTTAAACATGGAATAAATTCATTTTTTGCATTTGTTAGTTAATAGATCATAATTAGGATAAAATACTCTCTTTGATATCTACAAACAATAATCCATTTTTTGTGACAGAGTGAGAGGATGTTATCCGATTTTATGTTGCATGGTCTCGTAACATACCTTAAAGAAATGTTCGGGAGTGATTTTTTTTACTATAGAAGTAGGCTACCATTGAGAGAGATTTGTTGTAATTACATGTGTGGTTGGATTTCATTTGCAAAACTAAATTTGGTTCGTATTAAAATAAGATAATTTTTTTATGATAATGGAGACGTTCTCATGTATATACTCATATTTTATTTTTCTTAAATAATGTGGGACTTTTACGTCTTCCTCCACGCAACAATCTTCTCGCTCTTTATCTAGGTCAAAACACATTTCTAGATACATCGGTTTCTCCAATAGAACTAACCACAAATCACTCACAAACATCTTTTCCAACGCCCTATATTTTTGTTCTTCACTCACGAATCGCACATGAAGATCATATAGAAAAGATTGAGACATGTATCTCTGATACAAATTCTTAGAGACACTGTAACTAAATCACCACATATCTACAATAATATACGATATTATTCCATCTAAATCTAAGTGTCCATACAAATTTATTTTTGACTTCATTCAAAAGATCTCATAATCTTCCTAGTTTCGAACCAACATGTTGAACTTTGTTCGTACTCCCAACAAATATTAGGTACTCATTCATCCATTGTTCATATTAGAATCTTATTCAATTACTAGACAAAATCAAATCATATAGATGATCACCATCCTTGGACACAATTTCTTCTTTCTTATATATGCCTCTTTGTTTAGTGGGAAGGGAATCTAGAGGTTAATTGGTGTCTAAAATAGGCGTGACAGGAATCAAAGAGGAAATAGGAAAGAAAGGTAGGGGAAGAAGGCATTGGCAACAAAAAGAGAGAACTTTGATTAAATGGTATCAATATGGTATCATAAATGAGACCTAATTAGAGAAATTCATGCATATACATAGACACCTATTTCCATCCCATCAAATTGCTTTGCAGATAGAACCAATCTTTAAGAAAGCAATGAAATAGTGAACCTTCAAATCATTTTGAAGATCATATAATTAAAATACCCTATGTTGGTGCGCAAATATCGTTATCAAGTAGGCTGTCCACAAGAGAGCTCATATTTATGCGGTGTTTAATTGAACACGAAGCGGTTAGTTCGGATAAACACTCACAATACTGATTACCTCTCAGGGTAGAAGAATAAGACTATTTCTATAGTCCGACGTTTGATATTTCTAGGGATATGTGCAATATTGGCAATGTCAGTGTAACTATAGTTCTCGAGTAACTCGACTATTGAATTAACTTTCGAACCTTCAAAGTTTCCTTGGACTTGGACATGCCAATGGGCTTGCACAACATCACCATAGAAGGTGTTTAAAGAACATTAAGGAAAAAGGAAAAAGTGGAGTTGTTGGACTGTTAATTGAAGTGGTTAAGAACTGTCCACATATCATAACAAACAAAGAGCTTGGAAATGGTCCACAACTGCTACATATACATCTTCGGCTCATCAAATCCACTTACTACCCAAAAAAATAAAAATAAAAATAAAAATAAAATAAAATAAAATAAAATAAAATAAAATAAAATAAAATAAACCTCTTTAATCTCTGTTCTCCTCAGACATTCCACATATAACTTCAATGGAGACTAATTTATGGCAAACTCATAGCCTTTTTGCTCTCTTCAAAACTCTCAACCAACATTTTGGTTACAAACCCACATGTCATCTCTTTCTAAGTAATTGATTGGCCACCTCAACTAATTTTTAAGGCTAAATTATAAAAGGAACAGCCTTCAAATAGGCTCGTTGTTCTAAAAAAATATCCGTATTCTTTCTAGCATTATTATATCTTAATGTCTCACAAACGTTTCAGAACTAATAATCTTGGAGGAGATCGTGAACGAAAATTAGGATTGAAACAGTGTGAGCGACCAAGAACAAAAATTAGAACTTTAATACAACTACGAGTTTCAAGTCATTGTCATATTTGTTACAAGTCCTAGTTGAAATGACAAGGATAATATTGTAACTCTGAAAAGAGTGCGTGTTTTTTTTTTTTTTTTTTTTTTTTTTTGTATTTTAATCTAATTTTAACCTCATTACCATTTCTTCATATTTCAACTAACACTTTGCACTGAGCCCCACTCAGTGCCCATTTTGGCATACTTCACTTTTCTTCCCAACAACTCACTGATCGTGTAGCAGTTTGATTTCTAGCATACTTTATGCATATATATAAGAGAACCACTACTCCATCACCCTCCGCACTTCATTTCATTTGCCTTTGGAACTCAAAAATGGCAAAATATCTGTTTTTCCACCTTTCTCTGATCATGTTTAACCTTACTGCAATCGCTTTGGCAAACATGCAAGCTTCCTATGGAGGAGGAGATGAAAACCTGCCACCATTCGGCACACCCCCTATTTGCCCGGAGGCAGAAGCCATCGTCTTCTCTTGGGTCCAAACTGCCATCGCCGAGGACCCCCGAATGGCGGCATCTCTGCTTCGACTCCATTTCCATGACTGCTTTGTCAATGAAAGTCATTGTTCTACCTTTTCATTGCATTGAAAGCTTTCCATGAATAATGTGAATGAATTTCTTGTTTTGATACAGGGATGTGATGCATCTGTTTTGCTGGATGATAATGAGAATTTTGTAGGTGAAAAGACAGCAGCTCCAAATGTGAACTCGCTTAGAGGGTTTGAAGTGATTGATGCTATAAAATCTGAGATGGAATCTGTTTGCCCACAGACAGTTTCATGCGCTGACATTCTAGCACTTGCAGCCAGAGACTCCGTTGGACTAGTGAGTTTATTATTCACCAAAGAATTCTAATAATGCAGTCAAAGTAGTTACAAAAGGATGTTATATTCACGCACCACGTCTTTTCTTCCAATTAAATTGTAAATTTAATCCTTAGAACTCCTTAACTTAACAAATTTAATTCTCATAAATAATCTCTATGGTTTGATAAATTTCTTATAAATAGTTCCATTCATCTGGATTAAATTCTAACTTTCTTCAATCTATTGGAACTAAATTTGAAATTTGACCTTTTTTTTCTTTTTCCAAACAAATTGTAGTCAGGAGGACCCTTTTGGAAAGTGGAATTTGGAAGAGGGGATAGTATAGGTGCTAGCAAATCAGCAGCACAAAATAACATTCCTGGCCCAAACTCCACTGTAGCTACCTTAGTTTCTAAGTTCCAGAACCTTGGCCTTTCTCTAAGAGATATGGTTGCTCTATCAGGTAAAATATTTTTAGTTTGTTTCATTAAACTTTCATTTTGGTTGATTGTTTTGACAATTTGTGAAGGGGGACACACACTAGGAAAAGCCAGATGTACTTCATTTAGTTCTAGGCTACAAGCGAATGGAGGCAGCCCCAATGAAGGAGCAAACCAAGAGTTTATCGAGTCATTAAAACAGCTCTGCTCGGCACCTGGTAGTAGCTCAACACTGGCACAGCTCGACGTTGTAACCCCGGCTACATTTGACAACCAGTACTACATTAATCTTCTCTCTGGGGAGGGGTTACTCCAGTCTGATCATGTTCTTGTGACTGGGGATTACCAAACAAGAGAGATAGTCGAAACCTACGCTGTCGACCCAGTTGCCTTCTATGAAGATTTCAAGCAGTCAATGGTGAAGATGGGAAGCCTCAAACCACCAGCTGGAACACAGACCGTGATCCGAACTAATTGCCGATCTGTAAGCTAGATTATTTTCAGTTTCAATATCTACCGAATTGAAAAATAGAATGAAGAAGAGATTAGTTAAGTTACTAAGTTGGAGAAGGTACTATTGTCAACTAGTATTTCAAGTGAATGAATCACGGCTACAAAAGAAAGTCTACATATCCTCTCTTTAACTCCAACTTTTACGATGTAACATAACAAAAGAGCCGCCAGTATCTTCTGAGAAACTAAGATGGCAGCACAGAAGACTAATTTATAAGTACATACACATTTGTGAGCAATACAAGGAATTTTAAGCAATATGATACATTTATAGCATTATGTTAAACTAAGCCGATGCATTTAAATGTTCTCTACGGTGCCACGCTATTAACTGCAATAGAATATCATTTCACAGTAAAGAGAATTTGTGGCAGACAAACTCCCTCGAAGCATTGCTCATCTTATCTGTGGTTTTTGTACCTTAACAAAGCTGTTACTCTCTGCCTTAGAACTTATATCTTCATTTCACAACTTGAATGGAAGATGCATGCAGATCCCATTGTACCACTTCAAGTTCCTGAAGACCAAATAGTTCTAATTTCTATCACAGAAAACGAGGCTAAGTAATTCACATCGTTGTAGACCCAGTTTATCATTTCTCAAGTCGAGTGGTCTCCTTATAAGGAATATGAAATGAAAATAGACACGTCTCTAACATTAATCCAACAGTGTGCACTTGACACTTTGAATAATTGAGCCCAAGAAATATGACATCCAACTATCACACGCTTTCATTTGTCTTTTCTAATATACAGTTGAGCACAAGGATATGGAATCCAAACCATATTAATTGGAGAACCGCATGTTTGTTAACTACATCATTTCGTGTCTTTTGCATCATATATATCAACTCAAGGTTAGAATTTTCACACTTCATTAATTATTTTTATATATGTATATATGTGTGGGCATGTATGTATATCACGATGTTCATCCTAATCCCAACTCTAACGGACTCAACTTTTACAAACCATACACACGCCACATATGGAATAAGAAAACCAACCTGCTGATTATTTATTCTTCCATGCCCACTCTTGAGTCGCAGGAAATCCCTGAGGTACATAATCAATTACATGAATTTGACTCAACAGAAGTAAAGTGGTTGCATTAAAATAAAAGAAAAGCGTACCTGATGGAAGCGAGTAGGATCATTTATTGAGTTACTTGCTGGCTGCATTTGTGTATACGCACCTTCCTGCATCATGAGAATAAAATTAGCTACAATATACAGACTGAATAACAAGTCTCAGTAGTAGTAGTGTAACAAAGGCCGTAGGTACCCCAAGCAAAACCAAAGAAAATAAAAGGTAAGAAAGTAAGAGAATCCAACAAAGATATTGCATTATCTAAAAAGTCACTGTCGTATAATAAAGTGAAACAATAAAAATGAAGAAAGGATATAATGAAAAATGGAACTGCCAATAAAGTAGACTGACCTGTGAATGGAATGAAGGTTGCTGTAACGGCTGAGGGTGGGGCATCTGTGACTGTGTCTGGAACTGAGTTTGAAGCTGGGCTTGGGGAGTTTGAGAAAGTTGCTGGGTAGATAGCAGTTGAGGATGTGGCTGGTTATGAGGCTGCAGTACCGGTGGCTTTTGTTGTTGTTGCTCAATCACTGAAAGCTCTTCAGGTCTCTCCCACTGCAGGTTTACACATGAGAACACTAACCACAAAAAGCATTGCAAAGGTTCATAAAGTTGGAACCTTCTCACCTTGCTCTCACCGGTAACACTGTTATAATAGTATTTATAGCCATCAGGAGAAGTGTGCTCTGTCCAATTGCATTTTACAGGAGCTACAACTTGGGTATTTATAGCTGGAGGGGGAACTGTAGATGTATGTGCATCTGAAGTTGCAGAAGCGGCACTGGCAGTTGTATGTGGCACAACCCCTGCCCAGTGAGACTGCAAGGGCATTTAAAACAACAGAATTATATGTTTAACTGAAAATTGGGGGTTTAAATGTCTTAACAATCCAACTCATTCTATTAGTATAGATATATCCTCTTGCTATTACTCCAATACCTGCTGCTTAATAGCCTGGGAACTCGATTGCAATGATGAATTTTGATTTGGTGGTTGTATCAGCTGCAACTGCTGTTGTAGCTGAGAGAATGCCTGCTGGGAAGACTGGAACCTAGCCTGTAGAGTTTGTTTTTGTTGTGACAGCATGTGTGCTAACTGAGAAGGTGAATTCTGAGGTGGTTGAATTGGCGTAGGAAGTTGCTGTTGATTGGGGGCAGCACCATGGGATTGTAAGTTCATACTCAAAGGAGTATGTGTAGCTGCAGCAGATGAGGCACCCTGCTGGACCATAGACTGAGATACCGCCAACTGCCCACCTAAGCCAGGTGACTCCTGGGAAGGTGCAGGCTGACTAAAGGGCAATTGACCAGAAGAATTAAAGTTTTGTGGTTGATTATGCTGTTGCGCTAATGCTGGAGATGTATGTGTCTGAGAATAGGCAGGAACATGGGGGTGCAATTGACTTGAAGGTGGCAATTGTTTAGGCGACTGAGAAGTCTTTAACCCTGGCGACACTTGCAGACCAGGCGGTGGATGTTGGCTTGGAGGCTGATTAAAATTCTAACAAATGCAAATAACATTAGAAATTTTTTGGAATGCCTAGAATACGATCTATCAGGTAACCTAAAAAATCATATTTCAGCATCCAGTTACCTGTTGAGTAGCTGAGGATGCTGGATTGACTACCCCTTGATTGGGACCTCTAAACCCACCAGCAGGACCACCCTAAAAATTATGCAGGCACGTTCGTTAGGCAATGTACATCCATACCCATAGAGTACTGCTAATAGTACAATCATGAGTGAAATGAAAAATAGGCCAAGAGTGAAGAGCCAGATCAGGAAATGAAATTTTAAAAACTAAACTCAATTATTTCACATGATGATGAGTAATTTGATCATTGATTCATAACTGAACAGTCCAAAATATGATCATAACATCAAATGATTTGATAACCAAAGAGGTTATCATTATTTTCAGTACCATCAGTCAAATATTAAGAAAAAGAAAGCCCAATTAGGCGCAAATAGCTGAACCCTAGCAAAATTACACCATATAGCTTACTATAGAACTACCAGATGCAACAGTATCCTCTAGTAGATAGGAGGTCTAGAAGCAAACATATTTTCAGGTTTTTAGCAGGCTGTGAATGTGTAAGAATTTTTCATGTACACTGAGGCTGATTATGTCTAATCGGAAGCCTCTTTATAATTACCTATATATCTAAAAAGGACTAAAGCAAGATCCAACACGCGGAATGGGATTATGCAGTTAAGATCCACGGAGTCCTTTTGTCACTGCATCGGGGATTGGAAATTTCACTCACAGCAATATGGCTTTTGTTAGTTAAATGGGGCTGGAGATTTTTACAGGAGCATGTTTCTTTATGAAGAAAGACAATTACTAGCACCCATGGCACTGATGATTTTGATTGGCACATTCTTACAAAAGGGCATTCAAGTCTTTAAAGTCCTTGGTATAAGCATATCCAAACCTTGGAAAAGTGAGGGTTTAGCACATTTCAAAGTAGGAAATGGAAGGACAATTTATTCTGGAAAGATCCTTGACGATTAGAAGGATATGTAGACTTTATGCTATTTGCTTGCAATAAAAACAGCTCAATTAATTCTTATCAGGACCCTTGCATTTCTTCATGGGATATCCTCTCGAAGACTCTTGAAGGATGGGGAGATTTTAGATTTTCAAAATCTGATGCTGTCGTTATAAAATACTTCACTAAGCAGCAATGAAGATAATCGGCTATCATGACTTGAACCTTCTGGTATGTTCTCGGTTAAATCCTTTACAAAGCACTTGGCTCCTTCCTCTTCTCTGGACACCAGCATTTCAATGCAATTTGGAAAACTAGACATCCAAAGAAAACAAATATTCTAGTGTGGATCATGCTTAATGGAAGTGTAAACTCAACTGATGTACTTCAGAAAAAAATTCCAGATCAGTTGCTTATGCCATCAGCGTGTCCTTTGTGCGACATAGCAGGGGAATCAATCAACCATATACGTTTTGAAAGTGTTTTTTCAAACCATTGTTGGTCTCTGTCATTTGCTGCCTCTGATATTTGCTGGGCTTTTTCCAACTTACAGAGGATAATGACCTTCAACTTCTTTGTGGCATCATTTGGAACTAATAATGACCTTCAACTTCTTTGTGGCATCATTTGGAACTATCATGCTTATTTGTTATGGGTGAATACAGCCAAAACTTTACTTTCTAAAATTTAGATGGAAAGGAATCATCGAATCTTTCAACGGTATTCTCAACATTTGGTTTGGTTAAAATATTCTTCGTGTTGCTATCTTTTCAAGAAATTTGATGGGCATTCCATTCAGGATATCTACTGCAATTGGTTGGCGTTTATCAACCCTCCCTAAGTTTTTCTTTCTTGTTTTAAGTCTCTTGGTTGGCATTTATCTACGCTATATTTTGTACATTGCAGTAACCTTTTGTACCTCGAAGCACTAGTTTCTTCTTATTCCCTTAATAAAAAGTTTTGTATCTTTTTCTTTTCTTTTTCTTTTTATTCTTTTAAAAAATAATTAAATTAAATTAAACTAAAAATCCTCATGCCATTGCTCTTTAATGATTGATAAGTAGGTCCCCATATCTAATGTCCCCCTTTTGAATGGGACTCAGATGAAAAGTTTAAGGGTTCTTAGAACAGCCTCTAGTTTTCTATTACTTTGAGCTAGCTATCCTTTGTTCTCTCAGCACATGAAATCTTCAATTGGGGTGGCTCGAATAACTATATCTGGGAGTGGAGAGAAACCACCCCATTCCTTGTTCCCTCACCTTTACTACCGGTAGAAGAAAAGGTTACACTAGGTAGCCTTTGTCTAGCCTTCCTCTAATAGTACATCCTTTTCTCTCGGTTTTAGTTGTGCCCTTTTTGTTTGCCACCCTCCTCGTCAGGAGCCCTGCATTTTTCTCTCTTTGGATGGTCAAAGTTCCTGAAAGTGAATATTTTGCCCATCAAGTTTCACATGGGAGAGTGAATACTCAAGATCGTATCCAAAAGCTTTCCTCCATGGTGTTGCATCCTTAATGTCAATGGCGTGTTCATGGTAAGAGAGTGGAAAAGAATCTTGACCAATTACTCCAGGATATTGAGTTTGTTACCTCTTTGTAGAACAGGTTCTTTAGAATCTTTAGGCTTGTGCTTGCTCATAATAGAGGTTGTTGTTCCATGTTTGAGGAGGTGCTATTGGATCCTCTTTTTCAAGACAAAGAAAAGGTTCTTTGGCAATCTTGTTTTTTCTTCGTTGCGAGACATTTAGCTTGAAAGGAACAGTAGAATTTATTGTGGGATCGAGCAGTCTAGAGTGGATCTTTGGTTGTGGTTAGGTTTAACTCACCTTCATGAGTGTTTGTTAATATGGTTTTTTCTGTAACTATCAGTTCAGTAAAATTCTTTGGATTTGAGCCCTTTCTGTAATTGGGCGTTAGAACTCTTGTTTTTTGAATTGGCCTAGTATTTCAATGACTTGATCTATCTCAATGAAAGTTTAAATTCTTATAACAATATACAAGAATTTATAAACCCTAAATCCTAATACATCGAGATAAAATGACGTGTTAACTATTATAAATCATCCAATACTAAATGGAGCAAGTTGAAAATTTTGAGGTTGTGTATTATAATATTAATATCATATGAGTTCTCCAGTTGCAAATATGCTTCGGTTAAAGAGGGTGAATTGACCAAAATACTGCTTTTACTATACAGAGGCCTACATAAATCACAACATAAATAGCAATCAGAATTATATGTCAAACTCAAAAGGTAATAATAAATTACCAAATTCAAAGGTAGTCCCATTTCACTGGACCTAGGTGGCAACTGACCCCCAAAGGGATGAATAGCAGCATCAACGGGTGGCCTGAAACCTCGTACATCAATTGGAATTCGATCACCCATAAATTCACCAAAATTAGGTGTTGGTCTGCTAAAAGCACAAAAAGTTCAACAGCATGATTAGAAAATGTCAAGACAATGCAAAAACAAGGGGTAATATTGCATGCTATGAAGTATGAACCATGGCTCAAGGACGTTATAGACCATGTACTTGTGGCTTTTCTATGGGAAGTTTTTTTTGGAAGAAACCTGCCAATCAGGAAGATGCTTGGTAGGTTGCCAGATTTGTGGTCTCTTAACTGGAGCTCCCTTTTAAAACCATTTTCCAACAATGATTACTTTTGGTGATTCCAGTTGGAGAGTGTTTTTATTCCCTACTAGAGGATTGCCCACCTTTTGTTTTTCTCATTTGATCAATGAAATTTGGTGTTTAGTTTTCCTTTTTTCTTTTATTATTTTTATTTTTATAAGAAACATCAAGCAACTTCATTCAAACCCCCCGCGAACTGAAGACAATGGGTATCTTCCACAGTGAATTTTACCTTGGCCCAGGTGGTTGAAAGCGAGAGCCAAAGCCTGGACCTCCAAATGCAGGAGTGCCCCTGAAAAAGCAAGATCCTCAAGTTATAACGGTTTTTAGTGGTTGGCTTTTTTATTGAGAGAGATAGAAAAAGAGACTAAGAGAGGAAGAAGAAGAAGAAGAGGGAGAGAGGGAGAATACATGAAGTGAAGGTTACGGGTGTCAAATACATGAAGTGACTAGTGAGGGCCAAATTTCAGAATAAAACAATAAGGTGAAGTTCAAAACAAGAGTTAAGAATATGTTAAAAGAAAAAAATAAAGGAGGAAATCCTTTAAAGCACCTATTTCAATTTCAAAATTTGATTATAAAGCTACATGATATCAAACCTTGAATCTCCAGATCTGGGCTTCTTTGGGTCGGCAAAGCGGACACTTAACGGTTGATCACAACCCTAATTGTAGATAAGGAAATTCATTAAGTAATAGGCTTGGGTAGTAAACGGTGTGCAGAACAAAAAAAATATCATGAACTCAAGAATATAGACTTACTCTCATTGTAAAAACTCCATTAAGAGCATTTATAGCCGCCAGTGCCATGTCCCTATGTGAATACTTCACAAATCCACACCCTAAATTGCATAATTAGAAATATTCTGAAAACCAAATAATGGTAGCAATAGCAATAATGACGGTGATGATAAATTTTGGATCTAATAGTTGAACGGCCTAGCATAGCAGCAAATAGCTGAAGATGCTAAAAGTAAACTGGTATAATATTATATAGCCACCACTGGACGCAAATTTATTCAATTCAATTAGCTACATTCTATTTTCTCAACTTTTGACTCCAAAGATCCATCTTGCATTGATATTGGAAGACACTTTACAAATTTCCATTATAAATAATAAAATAAACCTGTAAAATAAATAAAATAATAATAAAAAAAACAAATGGTGTCATAAAAGATATTGAGACTGGTTTTCTTATTTTCACCTTACATTAGTAGATCTAGGCTAATTTTTAATCCTCACTTATCTTCTCTCTTAGAATTTTGTCAGACAAAAACACGTAATCAAATTCCTAGATTTCCATACTGGTAAACGTTGAATCAAAGTTGAGTGTCATCCATTCATTTTAAGCATGAAGCATCTATGAGTCCTTTCAATATAAATTAATGAAGAATTCTAGCCAAGAGAGCATCAACATCTAAATCATTTACATTTAATAACATACACTCTCCATATACACGATTTATATTAATAACTAATTGTCAAAGAAATGCATATTAATAACTAATTGTCAAAGAAACACTTAAAACAAGATCAAATAAATTTGAAAAGCATACCTCGACTCTGTTTCATTTCATCCCGCATAAGATAAACATCTTCGACTACTCCATAGGGAGAAAAGATCTGAAAATAAAAAATATTGATTAATGTCTTGAACTATTGGAAGTAAACCACATGATTTTACTCCTTGCCAAAGCACTAAGATGACCAAGGCATACACACCACCACAACCAAAAACCAAGTGACCGTATACGTCAGGACAAAACTCTAAAGAAAATAAACTTCAGACAGCTCAATGATACCAAACTTCATAATTTATTTGATGGCTCAAAAAAGAGAGGAAAATAAGTAGAAATGGATAACATGTGACAGTAATATTGAGATGAAAAAGGGTTTAGCCACACAATTATGACATACTTCCTTGACTTCTTTTTCTGAAGCTTGTTTATTTAGTGAACCAACAAACAATTTGTACTCAACTGCACCTGCAGAAATTAAGTAAAGAAAAAAATGAATTATATGATACAAGGAAATTTTTATAGCAGACAGTTAGATTCACCATTCTACTGACTTGGAATGTCGGCGTGCCTAATTCCAGATCCATTAAATCATTCTTTAAGCTTTTCATTCACACTCACAAAAATAAAAGCTTAAGTATTAATGCCCAAAACAATAGTTTCAGAAAACTTAGTTTAGATATAAGTTCCACCAAACTATCTGGCATTATACTTCAATCATGCTATGTCCAGATTGAAATTCACATCTTCGTCGAACTTCTGTTTGTCATTCTCAAATTGAATTTCTCAGATGTAACAACCAAATGTTAAAAAATAACAAAGCTCGTAGTACTGATACTAGGAATTCCTCGTTGAAGACCAACAATTGCAATGATCTATCCCCATCACGATGAAATTTCAAAGATTACCCGG